>QFFB01000522.1:2304-46340 GCA_003316465.1 Ramaria cf. rubripermanens
GGGGGGGGGGGGGGGGATCTGGCTGCTGTGCAGGGAGCAGTCCGTTGATTCAGTACGCCCTCATATCAACCAGCACCCAAGCTTATCAAACACCACTTAATTGTCTGCTTGACATTGCACAGTACCAGTATTACAGGCGTGAGGATGATGCTTGCGGTATGAAGTCAAACCCTGTTTACAGTTAGATTTCCCAACAATCATATTGTTCTCCTAATATAATTATATGTCGTGCTTATACGCTCTGAGTTTAATAGGTTTGATTCCAACATTGCAAGTACATGGAAGACTCAGTCATGGTCAGCCACCCCTCTGTTGGTAGTATTGTGATCTCACAGGATAAATATTCCTAACTCTACCATTCCCTCTGTTAATGCCTCACTGCATGACCTGTTGGTATGTAGCCGGTTTCCCCTAGTGTGATTAGGCTGCACCCAAGATCCCATCTATGCCGCAATGGCGGGGATTGGCAGTCTTCTTGCATGGGGATGTATGATGACCTCAATATCAATGTAGCAATTCATGGCCATGACTCCTCGATCATGTCATTATTATAAAGCATAATGTCAAGGACCATTTTCAATTTTCTTTTCTATTATTTCCATGGACTATCTAGCTACAATTTTATCTTTGGTCTATTCATTCTTTCGCTCTATCCATTGTTTTTCATCCGGACTTCTATCACAGACATCACCCCCTTCATCTTGGACATTCTATTCAAATTCCTTTCCTTTATCCATTTATCCGAGGTGCTATCATGCATAACAACAAGCCGACGAAGACAACGCCGGACACGAGTCGAGGCGTGCAATGGCACGTATTTTCCATTTGAGGCGCATATATGCGTAGTACATCGAGTCGAGACACTCTTCGAGTGTAGCTTTTCATTTCTTTATCACTTACACTGATCAGATTTTTATTCTATCTCTGAGTCCATGTATGCAGCGGACCCAGACCGTTCTTTCATCTCAGAGAGCCAGGGGCTCAATTATCACATGTTTTATCATCTTTCTCCTATAACTCCTATTCTACCTTCTAGTATATTAGTACAAAGCATATACTTTAACAATAGGATGAACTTTTAACTTCTTACGCCCATTTTCTCTTTCAAGTACTTCTGAATCTTCAAATCTATCTTACCGCGAGTTCCCAGCTTCAAGTTATAAGCTTGGGTTATTTTATCGAGTCTTCTTACCTTTCGGCCCTTTTCCCCTATCACTATAATGCACCCGACACTTCGACCTCGCTTTGCTTTTCAGATTAAAAGAATAACAGTCATCAACGAAGGCACGAAGGGAGGTGGGCAACTCGACGTCCCGCAGAAGCAGGCACTGGGCAGCACACCTACGCGAATATATATGCACTTGGCACGGCGACCACTACGTGATGATGCATGCCGTTCGAGGTGACTTTGAAGTCAGTTTGGAAGGCGGGCATACTGGAAGGAGGACATGAAACAATCAGACGTATCATCCATTCGTTTCTCACTCACCTACGGCCTGGATTGCCTCGTCGAACACCTTCCTCACTCCTTCCTGCGTCAAGGCCGAACACTCAATGTACTTGTTGGCACCGATATCCTTCTGCATATTCACACTCTTTGCATGCGTAATGGGTGCCATGTGTCTGTGCCCAGAACGGCTCAACTGAGCCAGAGAGATTAGCAGGCTCATGGATATGACACACCGTGCTCGTAAGTTCTCAATTGCTGAGGGATCCTTATGTAGGTCAAGCTTAGTGCCAACAAGGACGACGGAAATCGACGGTGCATGATGTCATAGTTCCGGGATCCACTACAGAGAAAAAGCGAAGTCAGTGAGGCAGAACGGTGGCTGCGCATCTCTTGAACAATACATGTGTGAGCCTACCTTCGTATTGACGGGCTCTTAACTTGCCAGGCTGACGAGTGAGAAACAGATAATGAAAAGGTCACTTTGGGGGCAGGCTAGCAGGCGGAGTCGTTCGTAATTTTTGTCTCTAATCGTATCCCATGGACCGAGACAGAAGTCCTTGTCGTACCAGGACGTTAGCCGCATGCGCATCAAATGCTGGCGAGAAAATGAAGATCAATAAAAGAGCAAACCAAGGGAGATACTGCAAACCTCTAGGAAAGTATTCCTGGCATTGGGACAGTCAGTCAGTAAGTTGACACAGAGAAATGGAGCTTACGGGAAATGCATTTGTGGCATGTGAAATAAGAAGGCACGGCTGGAGATCACGATACCATTAATGACCGCCGATGCCTGCACCTCACACTGCACACCTTGCCAACGTCATTATCGCTAACTACGACGCCTGTAAGGCACATCGGAGAGCACTTCACACCACGATCGATACAGGAGAAATGGAACACGTACATTTGATTGGTTGCAAAGGTGGCATAACGCTGCCTAGTACCCTTCGCTAAACAATGGAGTGGAACTGTGTGTCGCAGGGTTACGGTAAACCTGTACCAGAACCGATGCGGTGATAGTCTTGGGAATGATGTTTACAGCACAGTGTGAGTGCAAGACAACAAGCCAATGGCAATTAATGGGACATATAGGAGACCAGGGTCCAGGCAGGCGGTGCACGTTAGAGGTTGGCAGACTTGTGGACGAGCAGTGGTTTCCAGTTACCGCTCTCTCTGGCATGGCGGGCTCTGCCACACCTATAACCCTCCCGGCGTGCATAACTTACCACCATCGGTCTGAACGACAGTTCAACATGAAATGCATGTTTGCCATGTGCATCGTTAGAAATTGGGGGTCCTCGAAGCTGTTAACTTTTTCATGGTACGGTGTCGGTAGACTCGCTGACGGACGTTCTCCACACTTCTATGTCATCGGTGTGAAGGATGAACGACCTTCGCTCGTGCCACACCTGCCTACAGTCCAAGGGGCAAGCCGACCGAGTAGGCATTGACAAACCCTCGCCCAGGATATCTACAGCCTTCAGCCTACTTCCATCGTAGGTGCCATGAACGTCTCGGGAGGTGGACACAGCAATGGGGACCCACTGACTTCACAGCGCGTCTCGTGCAGGATATTACCAGCAGTGGACATAGTGCTTTTCGCTCGTATAGTTCACTCACCAAATCCAGCTCGACACTGCCATAATTTCCTTTGGCGCCCAACACAGCATCGGATTCACCACTCTCCCTCTACCCTGGGCAGAAAATTAACCACATGTGGGTATTATAGCTTGTGGTTTGTCCTAGCCTTCACCAACGATTACACTACCGATTCCGCGTTGGCCTTCAAGATCACTCCAGTATTTCTTGACTTGGGCGTATGCATTTCTGAACACGCTGGCTGTTCTTTGACATGATTGATGTGCTTTTCTGCTTGAACTCTCTCTTTAGACCCTATGGTGACGATTAAAATGACACTTACGGCGTCGAAATCACCCCCCCGCTCCTCTTTTCCCCTTCAAAATACCATGTTACTTTCTGTCTTCTGCACGGCTTGTAGAAACAGAACATTGCGTGACCGTGACTGTGCCTTCATACTGTAGCTAGCTACTGATCTACCCTAAGGCTTCCCCAGCAATACTACACTGAGACCTGGACGCCACCCCTGCTACACCTCGACGTCCTTGGCTGGATCCTTGCGGGACCTCCTGCGTAGCAACAGAGAGATATCTCCTCTGATCCAGCCGAAATACGGCAGGCTTGAGGATAAGATTGAGGCCATCGAGGAGCATATGGTGGCGAGCGCCGCTACTCAGAAGAAACATGACACTGGGGGTTCCTGTAGGAGAACGAGCGTCGAGTAGCTCGGCTCAACTCGGCGCGAGAATAGGTCTGTGCTCACAACTCCTATTTTGTGAGACAGGCTATATGTACAAATAGTGTATTTTGTGAACTACTTCCTAGTGTCTTGTCTTCGACGCTAGGAAGTAAGTACCGTAGTCGACTTTGCAAGAATCTGTGGCTAACAAAATATGTAGTTTATTCTATCTGTCTTTAGGTAGCGCAAAATCTAGTGTCTTGTCTTCGACGCTAGGAATTTATTCTATCTGTCTTTAGTTCCTGAGCCTGGGACCGCCAGTGGACAGCATTGTCATTAATGGACTATATCGTGCTAAGTGATGATTCGACTGGTTTTTCAAAGATACACAACCGCATGCATATAATATCTTGATAAGTTGAAATTCCCACAAGACATCTTCTGAAGGGAATACACGTCTTTTGACACAATCTACGTGCAAATTTCTCGAAAATAAAACCATAAAATTTTTGAACACGATGATCCGCGTCCGTTCATGTTGATCCACCGACAGCAGAACGAAAATCCATGTCGTGCTGGTACTCATTAGCCCTACCACCCAACATCCGCATCTGAGCCAGCCAGTTCTGTGTGCTGCTATCTACCCCCTCAACTGACACACGACGAGCTGTGGGAGTCTGAAAGCTCTTGCATTGCATACGCGCGGCACGTCCCACTCCCTACACGAAGCAAGTAGCATCATGTTGTCTGTCACGCTAGGAGCGAAGCCTAAGGCAAGTCAGGGCCGTCGTCGCAGATCCGAGGTCATCTTCTACAACCCTTGTCATACCTGCCATCCTCACTCGGAGGCCAGAAACTGAACCTGGGAGGCATAGGGCGCGAAACGTGAGTGCAAACACTTACAATACCGTACCGTACTTTGAGACGGCAAACTGGTCATGTGCCTAGCCCACCCCATCCATGATGACGCTCCAGGTTGCGTTCGATACTCTACTCACACATCAGGCTGCCTTCCCGCTGACTTCCTGTGGGTAATAAATCGAGGGGTGGGTCCAGTTACGGAAGCATGGGATGCTTTTAGAAGAAGAAACATGCATGCTAACTAGAGTCCACGCACTGCTACTCCTCGGAGCATCTACGCTCACCAGAGACTCTCTACACCTTGTACATTGCACCATCGCCGTCGCTTGTCCATGCGATACCGGTGATGACTTGCTGTTATCAGGTGCAGCAGGTTACACAAGCCTTCCAATCGTACGCAGGCTGTACAGTACAACTATTCACAGCATCATACGTTTGCGCTTCCGGCACTGAGAAGCTATGACGGCGTCTATTGGCTCTTTGCACAACTACACTCAGCTCAACAATAGGGTTGGGGGGGCACCCTCATCTTCTCTAGGCTATTAGTTTCATATTCCGACCTACCGCCATACAGCTGGACTACCAAGTCAATAGTGGGATTCCACGATGCCCAAGGTCACTCGTTTCTTTAAAAAATTCCACAGGCACAAGTCACGCAACTCATCGGCCCCTCCTACCGCCATACCATTTGTCGAATCACCCAACCCGTTGCTTTCTCCTCTGCCATCACCCGCACCAGCTACCAGTTGCTCCAGCCAGTCGTCCCGCCCATCGCCTGTACAAGATGTGGACGATCCCAACCAGTCGCCCACATCTAGGCCAGACGTTGAATCCCCCAACCGTTTGCGCCATTTATTGTCAGCGCTAGAAGTTGACTGCATCTACTAAATGCCTTCATCATCTACCTCAGATGACCACCATCCCCAGGAAGAGTTGCGCCCTCAATCCCGTCACCATCCATTTCTGAACCTTGCATCTCAGCCCACAACCCCTTCGACGCTGGCAGGGGAATCTGGCAAGGTCGCTTACGCGGCTTTGAAAAAGACTCTTAACGCCTTGAATAACACATCGGGAATGTTCCCGCCATTGAAAACAGCTGCCGCAGGGATCCTCGAAATTCTCACCATTGTCGATGTACGTGTCCAGCTGGCGAAAATGATCGAGTACTCACACGACGGTGTCACAGAGATATGATCAGAATAAGCACGGCTTCCAGGACCTAACGCAGAAGTTGAACGTCCTCATGAGCATCTGCAAGGATTACGAGACCCATAATGTATACCGATTGCTTACACCTCGTATCAAGGATCTGTCAGAGTACGAGAATGAATATTAGTCCGGAGATTCATGGAGTTCATTGACCACCCAGGGCGATCCAGACCTATCTATCCGGGATCGAGCGTCGGCTAAAGAAAGGGAAACTTCGAATGGTGCTCGAGAGTGATGGAGACACGAGTTTCATCGTAAAGACATTCCGCAACATCAGCATGTTACTGGATATGTTTCAGGTTATTCACTTTTCTCAATGTGCAGAGACGTGTGATTTATTTATGTGAGCGTAGGTGGACACCCAGCTAGGCACGGATGCAAACGTAGTCCGGCTTTTGCAGGTAAGACCGCATTTCCCGCTCAACCACTATCTAAGCATACAATGCTGAAATAACCTTCCAGGGTCACACTTTTGGTAAGTTTCCTACTACAATGCAATATTTGTGAAGTGAGGATGTTTCCAGAGCGACTGAAGCATGCAGATGAAGTGTCTTACAAAGCACACCGCGGGCATGGAAGCGGATTCCATGGTTGTATGAATAATACTCGTGTAGAGATCCTGGGGATCTTGAGAAATGGGCATCGGATGATACAGCTCCGAAGGTTTGTTGGTTGAGCAGGATGGCAGGGATAGGAAAGACCAGCATTGCTGTCACCTTCAGCGAGCGCATGGACAGGACACTGAAGCTGGGAGCGAGTTTCTTCTGTTCACACACTTGCGACGCCCGTCTCATCGTACCAACTCTTGCTTACATGCTTGGTCGAATATCTCCTCCGATCCAATCAGCCATATGCCAGGTTCTCGAAAGCGACCCGGATGTGGCCTCTGACTTGCTGCTTGAGCAGATTCGGTCCCTCGTCATCCAGCCAATCCAGGGCGCCATTCGGGAGTCTGTCAAGACATACAGAGTTATCGTTATTGACGCTATTGATGAATGCGGCGATCTTTGGATGGTGGCATCATTCATCAAGGTGGTCCTCGCCTGTGCGCCTGAGATACCCCTCAAGTTTTTGATCGCAAGCCGACCCGAGCACGTAATTCGGGAGGCCTTTGTTTCAGAACTTGAACATCTGCCGAATGTCAAAGTCTTCATCGAAATTCCTTTGCACAAAATCTCCAAAGAAATTGTACAGAAGGATATTGGAACGTATCTCAGGGCCTCGTTGTCAGCATTGACTAGCAACAAGGGAGACTGGCCTCCCGAGAATGAGTTATCAATTCTACTTCACCGCTCGGATAAACTGTTCATTTATGCTGCAACCGCCGTGCGATATATCAGCGACTCTAGATTTAAATATAAAGAGCGGTTGCAACAACTCATCGCCCTTGGCTCGACTTCACCGACATCATCGCAGACTGGCCCACTCGATTTCCTCTACAACCAAATTATGTCCCAAGCATTTCCTGCGAGCGCGGAAGAGTGGGAAGTGAGCAGCAGGCACAAATTGCTTTCGGCAGTGGTCTGTCTTCAAACACCCCGAGCTGAATGGTAATAGATCGGTTTCAACCTCGGAGGAATCTTGAATATGCAGCAGAGTCCCAATACGGGAATGATTGCAATCCAGCGAGACAACCAGACCTAGACGATTTACAAATGCGTCCGCGGCGATTCTGAAGAACTAGCAGGCGCTTATCTAGGGTGATGGGCGGAACAATCTACGGTAGGGTTGGAATGGCATGTTACTACGCTCATGTTCCATCATCCAACAATTGTAACCTATCTTGACATAATGGGGTTGTTATACCTTCGCTCGCCTTACCTCCCACTTCAATCTTTCTCCGAGAATGACCACTTTGCCGGAATTGTCCCAATAGTCGACTCTTCGCAGCTTTGGACACTTCCATGCTAGCATAGATGCCACCTCATCATTCTTCTTGATGCGGCTGCGATCGGAATGTGATGCAGCATCAGTGCACTCGTAGAAAAAGTGTACACCGTGGAATGTCGACAGCTCTGGTAACGCGCATAATACAGGCGCCCATTCATTCTGCCACTATTGAGAAACCTAGTGGAGTATCAGAGTATAGTGTACGTACCACGCTGGGCATGGCAGATGCATTGGCTTTGGCAGGGCTGGATGACTTCTTGCCTACATCCAGCCAGTTAATCCTTGGGGCAGCTTCGGCCAACTTTCGGACATCCTCCACCTCATTGAAAGTGAGCAGTTCGATACGTTTTAACCCTGGGTAATTTTTCAAACAATTCAATAGTGCGTCATCCCTACCTCCTCCAAGTTTGAAACCTTTCACAACCTCCAACGGCCGTACTGCTCCCATGTCATTCAGAGGGCAAGTTAAAATCGCTACGGCGATTTCTCTCGCACACATCAATTCTTTCAAAATGGGGAGTGTCCCATGCGGCAAATCAAGTTGCACACGTCCAAGCTCAAAATGCAAGGTTTCAACGAGTGGATGGGCGGCCAAAAATTTCGCAGCGGCGTCAAAACCAGCATGGGTTGAACACCAAAGGTTTTGGAGGCTCAGCGTCCTTAGGCCGGGCCACCTTCCGAGAGAAAGGAGCTCATCTGCGAGAGGAATGAAAGGCCTACGGTGGTCATACCCGATGCGAAGAGTCGTGAGATTCGGACAGTGGGATATAAGTAGGCCTTGAATCCGTACGAGGGATGGATGCTTGTTCGAACGATAGCTATTTCTGGCAGTTCGGATGGCTACCGATGTCAGATCCGGAACTTCAGAGGTCTCGATCGACCACTAAGTGAGTGTGCAGTGTGCGAAACTGGGAACTCACCCTGCAGACACGGACATCGTCCTCTGACGCGTCCCCAGGGTGCTCATCGGGCCTTTTAAACATGAGATTGTCGCATATCTCTACTTCTTTGAGCATGTCACAGGAAAATAATGTGGGGGAGACGTCATCAAAAGAAATCAAGGAGTTGTTACATGCCCACGAAAATGAGGCCAACGTGGTCATCTTGGCCAGAGCGCCCACGATCAGACGTTGCTGCTCAGCGTGCATCTCGATGCCCGAGCTAGAAATGTCATCTTCCTCCGCCACCCGAGCTGGAATAAGCTCCGGATCACGGGACCTTTCGTCCATGATCTGGAGTCGGCGGACGTTGCATGCCAAAAGAGGGTGGGTGATAAGGTGCCTCCAGACTTTTTCAGAGCTTGGCCTGCAATGAATAACGCGGTACTCCAGGTGTCGAGGGAGTACCACGTTGCGAAGACGCTGACAAGTGAGAGCCAACGCCAATAGGTCCGCCCTGCTGTCTATGTGAAACGCGATCATGTCCAGGATTTCATTGGGCTGTCTGGTCATCGTGCGCCGCGCGTCATCTGTGTTCATCGGAGACGCGCTCACGAATGGCTCAATGACGGTCAGCAGGTGAAGAGATAGCTTATGCTCTTCAGGGGTCATCTTGTATCGCGAACGCGCAGTGTTGTTGAGGAGTTTGCGCAGCAAGCTCAACGCAGAAAACGGATCCGTTGGACCATGCTGGTGTGCCAGCAACGACGCAAGAGAGGGCTCCCTGCTACTCCCTTTGCCGGATACACGGACCTTTGCAGGGGGAGGGGAGGGGCGCCGCCCTGTAGACCGCGGCATGCTGGTTAGTGCCAGCTTGCGAATAGCGCTGGTGATTGCCGGTTAGGTGCCACGCCTTCATTGGTACCACTGTCTTCGAAGGAGCCTGAAGGACGATAGCAGAACTCGAGGCCTGAAGCCCTGATAAAAGATGGGCATACAGTACTGTACAGTTAGAAAAACTCTACGAATTGGAACTGGCCAGCTCACGAACTAGCCTCCTACTATTCGCACAGGCTGTAATAAGTACATCCGCAGAGACCTGCAGCCTGGCTGTGTGATAAGACGTATGGTTAAGGTCGGCATGTAAATCAATGGTACAAAAGGGCTTGCGATGTCAACTATACATATATACACATGTGCGAGACGTTGGAGGAGCGCTGAGTTGCGCCCTGTTGCCGGCGTAACGGTCAATGATTATAAGCGCCTAGCCTCACGCAGGGTAATAATTAAATAATTCATGGATCGGCAAAGTCACAAATGGAATGAGCTCTATGCATACAACATTGTCATCAAATCCCAAACTAAATCGAAATTCTTTGGAGAGGGTCCTCTTCCTCTTCCGCTGATCTCACAAGTTTTGTGACCCATGAAGGCCGTCATGATACGGACATCGACAATCCGACAAAAAAACTCATACACTACCTTGACTCAGCGATGAGCAAGAAAAGCGCCGTTGAGAACTTTGGACGAGCATTGATGTCGAAGCTGGGTTACGACAACACGGATAATAGGATCCTTTTCTTCGAGTATGGGGTCCCCTTCCTCCGGGCAGTATCGCAAAGCACAGACTGATCTCTGCATCATGGACGATAAGGAGATAATCATCCTTGTGCAGGAGGGCGAGAGTCGGACTCAGACTCAGAATTCTGAGGCTCAAGTTATTGCTGGAGCAATCGCCGCATACTATGTGGGCAACCTAGTCCGAGAGCGTGACCCGGGACTTCCATGCCTTGACTCGATGAACTTTCCAGCAATAACCATGTGTGGCACATTTCCAACATTCTACAAAATTACCGTCACCTCCGAACTCAGCCGCGTAGTGGCATTCCCTGCGACACAGACAGAAGTCCTGCGCTATACTCCCATTCTCCCGCGTCGTAATCGCGAGGGCATGCGCCCGATCTCAAACAAGAGGGAGCTTGTGAAGTGTTTGGGTCTTTCAAGCAGTTTGTTCTTCCCATTGGATGCTGCTTGAGAAGGAGCAACTGGTGTTATTTCATGGTGAGAAAGTATGTACACAAGAAACAGATCAAAAGGGAGGAGGCACGCCTTGTCTCTAAGTGTGCCACCTGAGCTATAAACATGTCTACAACCGATACAGTTTACATTTGCTCCATGCAGCAAACATCATTTGGAGGAGACGGCATTCCATTGGGTTCCGATTGCCATGACAGATGAGATGAATCTGATAGTAAATGAGCATGATTTGTAGGTCCAAAATAAGGCAAGAACACGAACCCGAGAATGCCGACAACGCCATCATTCAGATCTACGAGGTCAAGTGCCGATGCTGGCAGCCAGACGTCGAGAGAGTCAATAAAAAGCTGGTGGCGTGTGGAGTCACTGTGGCTGAAGTTGATCAATGTCAACGAATGTTGACTGAATTGCGTTGGCCAGGCCAATCAAACAACTCACGTTGTAATGGCAGTGAGACGTGCCCGCTTCGCTGCATCATCTCCAAGAGAAGCCTTTTCGCTGGAAGGAGAGCGTAAGACTCTAGCTTCGCTTGCAAGACGTCCAGCCTAAACACATCGAAATCAGGGCACGATCCAAGTAAAATGTATCTATTGTAATACCTTGAGAACACCATTCGTGATGCTGAACAAGATGCCAACAAGCCACCAACGAAGAGAAGTCTTATTGACTTTGATCGCTCGCTCAGGCGTGAGTGTGATAAATCGAATGGAATGGGCCTGGGGTGGTGGATATCACTGATCAGAAACATGCATAGGTGGGAAGCAACTGGTGTAACACGACTTACCCAGCCTATCATGTCGTATGACAAGTACCCAAAGTACGCCAAATGCCGTCCAATAGTCGTGATTTGTTCCAAGAAGTTGGTCGAGGACTGTACGGCACGCAACGCTGCCTGGAGGTTCTCAAGTGGCTTGAACAAGCGCATTACTACATGCGCCACATAGGTCAGCAAATTGAATCGGTAGCGTAGTCTGAACGCAGACATTTTCTCCCGTTGGCGAGACTAGATTTAAGATTGTTCCAGCGCGCGCCTTGGACAGTATTTCCTTGACGGATCAGATACCAAGCGAGGAACCTAGCAAAGTACTGGACGGCGCGGTACGTCTTCCGACAGCAGCGTGCTAATTTCAGAAGGACAGTCGAGAGCACATGCTGTGTTTACCTTGTCACGCCCAGCAGTAGTGGCCCATAACTTGAGAGACTGTGATACGACGGGATGGAGGATAACCTGAGATGCTATAGAGGCCATGGTGGAGGTTGCAGAAAATGTCTAGCCGAATTGCAGTATGCAACTTGGTCGGCCGATTCACGTGCTAACCGCGCATCGATGTTGGACCGGCAACAAACACAGGCGTCTATTCCACAATTACGTAAATTACATTTACAGTCCACGTCTGCGGTACAATTTACTTATGCTGCTTTCTCTCCTCCTGCTAGGCTTGGGAGTTCTGGCTACTGCATATGAGGTCCCAGTCTCAGATGCGGATTGGGAGAGACAGGTATGCAGTGGGATGTGGGGTGGAAAAAACGCACACATAAACGGTTCGTGTGCACCGTCAATAGTTCAGAGAAATTGTCAGAATGATACGCATCCGTCTTTCAGTCACTTTTGAAAATGATTCACAGGGACAGGTTGCAATGGTTATTTATGAGTGGAAAGATGTTGGGTACCTGGGCAAGCCGTCTTCCCAGATTGATGATACATTACCCGTAAGTTGGGATTGCACACGTGTTTATTTGAGCTCAATAAAATGATCAGAGAACGTACGTGTGTACAACTTCCGCACTTGGCAACGGATTCTGCGACTCCTCATCGCTTGGCCAATTTATCTTTGACCTCCCACCAGACAAGTCTCTCAATGAGACGACATTCTGGAATGCTCGTGTTGGCTTCCATTCCGAAAATTCCACATCGGGTCAGGATCCGGCTCGGACGATTAGCATACCTGGACAAGGATCAAGCTTTTGGGATAACCCTGATGGTAATCCAACACCGCCGGCAAGCGAGTACGACACCCCCCCTCGCGACATTCCTCTATTGTCTAGATCGATCTCCACTTTGAATTTAAGGTTGTCTGTATCTCAGCATGACTCTTCCCGACGTCAAAACTCTACAGTTCCCAGTACCAGTCCTTCACCGGATACTCTCTGGTACGAGAATCCGATCAAGTACGAAGTGCACGACACGGGATACTATTGCGTAGGTAGGCAGTCTCAGAAGATTGTCGAATGGGAATAGTCTTGCTTATACCATGGTCCACTCTTCTAGCTATTGTTCCTCTCACAGTCGACGCCTCAGGCAAACGTCAGGGCAGTGGTTCCCCGCATCCAGGCTACCATGGAACTATTTTGTTTCAAAATACTTTCGATGGGAAGCTTCCCGCGACGGACTATCCAAAAGTGAACGTAAGCCCACTGTCAAGTCCAAGGCTGTTTCTTTCTTGATTAATTTTTTTAGTTCTATTTCATCATGTTCTTGGCGTATTCCGCGCTTGGAGGAGCATGGGCTTGGTTGTGCTATAGGCACAGAGAAGACTTACTTCCTATCCAGGTAAGCATATGCACGAGGTGCCCCATGACGAAGCTTAAAAAATATGTTTAGTACTACATATCGGGTCTCGTCGGCTTTCTTATTATCGAGATGGTAGCTAGCTGGGGTAAGGCCCCTCAGCACAATATCACTGTAATTTCAAAATATTAACCCAATGGACAGCATACTACAGGTACTTAAATGCCCATGGGTCAGGTACTACGACTTCCACCGTCTTTCTATTTGTAGGTTCGTGGACAGTGTCTACATCATACATCCATGCTGAAACCCATGGTTCAATGCAGTCGCAATTCTCGATGCTGGACGAAATGCTCTTTCGTTTTTCCTCCTCTTGATTGTCTCTCTGGGACTTAGCGTAGTTCGGGAATCTCTCGGTCGCGCTATGTTCCGTTGTCGAATTCTCACTGTCGCTCACTTTATCTTTGGCGGTGAGTGCCTTCCTCTGTGACAGGTTCTCTGTTAATACTTGCTTTAGTCCTTTACGCAGTGGGCATTGTCGAATTGCAGCTCGAGTCCACTTCGGCTCTGATCTTGCTTTTGTTTGTCATTCCCTTGGCCTTTACTCTGAGCGGTTTCATGTTGTGGATCATGTACGCTCTTCATGGTGAGTAATGTGTATGAAAGCAAGAAGACCGAAACAGAACGAGGCTGATTGCTAAATATCATAGGAACGATCAATGAACTTCGAGCTCGCAAGCAACATTACAAACTGACGATGTTCAGGCGGCTATACCACATCCTCATCGCCACTACGACTTGCATACTGGTTTTCTTTGTGGTATCATCATTACAGTTCTCGAATCGCTTAGCGGAAGGTACGCTGGACGCCCAGCCATTGATCAAAATTATGCGTTGTAACGGCTAGATACATTAGATTATGCCGCTAAGTCATGGAGGACACGCTGGTGGCTCTTGGACGGTTTTTTGGTGTTGCTTTATCTCGTTATATTTTGGTCAATTGCGTACTTATGGCGGCCCACGGAACACAACCGAAGATAAGTATACATTTTACCCATTTTGCAACTGACTAATTTCGTGTCGCGCATATCCACGCTAGCCATGTCGGAGGAGCTTGCACAAGACGAAAATGACGCGGCGGATGACTATGAGTTCGACGCGCTCCAGCGACGGATGGGAGTACACGACGATGAGGAGGAAGGTCTGGGCCGTACACATGGGGCACGGCATGAGCCAGCTTCTGATGACGTTGTCTTCGAGATTGGTGATCAAGATAGCGACGAGGAGGAGGATCCTCGGAAACGAGCTGGCGCAATCCGACTCAGCGCAGAAGACGAACGAGCTGGCCTCATGAACGGTGGGGGGCGTAAGGACAATTAATACGGTATTATTCTTTGCTTAAGTCTGCAGAATACAATAGACTCCTTGTATTTATAGAGTTGTTGCAGTGGCCGATTGAACCGCACGAACCGCAATTACAACCCGTTAAGTAGGGGCCACATTCGCATTACACATTAGCAAGTGTCAAAGACTATGGATACATACGTTCTCAATCACGTATACGACCTGTTGATTGAGTATATAATCTAGCAGCGATGTTCATGCTTTGCAACTCCTAGGGACATGGCAACAGGTGAGTGTCAAGGTCAAACAGTAAAATAGCAGTGGCCCGACCTGTATCAGGAGTTTCGCAGCATACGGTATGTACAGCTGTGAGCATTGGGTCTTGTTTTTACAGGCTCGGCATTCGAAGCTCTGCTTTTTCTATTACACAACGCAAAATTAACAAGTAGACAAAATTTTGTAATATGAAGAGAACAAACGAGGTTTGCAATCGCTGTCAGACCACAGCTGTATTCAAAAGGAAGAGTGAGATGTGAACCGCCAGTCAAATTTCCACGACTCACATGTCGCATACATGTAAACGATAGGCGTCGCTCGCGTCAAAGAGACGTTCCTTTAAGAAACCAGCGATGCCGTGGGAAATCATACAATCACGCTGGCCGTAAAACCTTAGCAAGTCAAAGGGTCATCTGGCGACATACGCACCTCCATCTCTCCGAAACGTAAACCCCCGTCCCTACTTCGACCTTCCACAGGTTGTCGTGTGAGAATTTGCACAGGTCCTCTTGCTCTGGAGTGGATCTTGTCATCAACCATGTGTTTCAGCCGCTGGTAATAAGTCGGGCCCAAGTAAATCTGCGCCTGCAATTTTCTTCCAGTGTGTCCGTGATACATCACCTCCAAGCCTCGTGAATGATACCCTTGTTTTCGGAGTAGCGTCGAGACTGACTCCACAGTTAGCTCTGTAAACGGAGTAGCATCGCCCTCATTGCCGATGAGCGTTGCGACTTTGGAAAGCAAACATTCAACAAGATGTCCGATGGTCATGCGTGATGGAATTGCATGGGGGTTAATGATTATATCAGGAGTAATGCCTTCAGCAGTGAAAGGCATGTCCTCCTGTCGGTAAGTGATGCCAATTGTTCCCTTCTGCCCATGCCGTGATGCGAATTTGTCCCCAATTTGAGGAATACGCGTTGAGCGGACTCGGACCTTTACAAACCGATGTCCGTCTGAGCCCGTGGTGATCAGCACTTGGTCCACGATACCACTCTCAGTACTTTTCAGCGGGGTGGATACGTCGCGTCGAGTATGACTACTTGTTTTTTGTCCTAACTCCTCACTCTCGGCAGGGATGGGTGCTGTTTTGCCAATAATGATGTCTTCACCTCGGACACCGGTCCCGGGGGCAATGAGTCCATCATCCTCGAGTTTATCATAAGTTCCATGTTTCATTCGGAGAGTCGTGTCTCGAGTCGGCTTGGTGAACTCCTCAAGCTGATGGATGCCCGATGTTTTCTCCATGTCCATGTAGCTTCGATAGTACATGCTGCGGAAAAGACCACGATCAATGGAGCTCTGATTCATTATGACAGAGTCCTCCTGGTTATAACCACTGTAACACAGGATTGCCACAATCGCATTTTGACCAGCTGGCAACTCGCGGAATTTCAGGTATTCCATCGACCGAGTGGTAGCGAGTGGCTTTTGGGGATAGTAGAGGATGTTTGCCATTGTATCCATACGAATGAGAAAATTGGTAAGGTAGATACCCATGGCTTGTTTACCCATTGCTGACTGATATGTGTTACGAGGAGACTAGTAGTTACTGTAAGTATGCAATAGAATGGACGCCCAACGAATGTCATACTCACCTGATTATGATCTGGGAACGGGATGATACTAGCACAAATTCCCAGGATCATACTAGGGTGGATCTCACAATGAGTCCACGTGTGCGCATGCATGACAGACTTCAGCCTCGCTGCGGGGTCGAACTCGCCATCATTGGTATTGGTCTGCACACCCTGCTGTTGTAATCGTGAATTCTCTAAATCCTCTGGGGTCATAGAAATCATGACTGTCTCTTCCTCTTCTGCATCCAAAAGCTCGATAATGCCACCCTTTACCATATCATCCCATTTATATTGGCCGTGGGCAGGATCGTCATCACGATATCCCTGCTGTAGCCATTTGATGTGCTTCTTCTGGAGTGCGAGCTGCTGGTTCTCGACGATAAATAGTGGCCGACAGACACGACCCGCGTCGGTATATAACCTTAGCTCTCTCTCCCGTATGTCCCTAACAACGGAGACTTCAGGGCTAATGTCGTCTTTTCGACGAAGTTTCTTGATTGTTTTTACGAGATTAGCCGGGTCACGATGAACCCCTAGCCACACCCCGTTTACGAATACTTTCGTGCATGGGGTTGCTGAGTGAGCATTTTCTTCCAATGACTCTAAGCCCCACTCCTCCAAGAACTCGATGACGGGGGGTGAAGGAGAGCCGACAGAAATGCATGCCATGAGCGCCAAGTTCTTGACAAGACCACAAGCCTGCCCTTCAGGTGTTTCCGCGGGGCAAACCATGCCCCAGTGTGTATTGTGAAGCTGCCGCGGCTTGGCAATTTTGCCCTCACGTCCTAATGGTGTGTTGCATCGGCGAAGATGAGAAAGTGTGGATGCAAATGTATATCTGTTCAAAACCTGTGACACGCCCGCCTTGGAGGACATAGACTTCTTCTGGTCACCCCAATTCCCAGTAGCGAGCGAATACTTCAGGCCATTGGTGATAGTGTTGGGCTTGACCGCGAGGTTGAGATTGAATTCCTTGTGAGTTTCGACACACTGTGCTTGACGTGTAAGTATAGAATAAAACCATTAGTTTAGTAGTGACCTTCTGCAAATATCGATAGACGTCCTTCGTAAGTTTCCGGAATAACATTCTGAACAAGCTGGCAAGGAGAGGCCCTGCCAAATCGAGGCGCTTCTTGCCAAAGTGGTCGCGATCGTCAAGCTCTCGACGTTCCAGTGCAGCAAGCAGAAGACGGTGAACCATGTATCCGAAAAAATATGCCTTCTTTGATTCAGCGCCTTCAGACATGGCAATATGAGGTAACATTTCCTTTTGGAGAATTTCCTGTGCATAACGCAAACGACGATCCCTGGACAGACCTATGGTCGTACCACGGTTGCCGATGAAATCAAGGGCGACCTGAGAGACTATGAGCATGATCCGTATGAGTAAGGACTAGACATAAACACACGTCTCGATCCTGGATAACAAAGCCATCGTCAATACACGGTTTGAGCATCTCCAACATCTGTGCATCTTGCATATCGTAACATATATGTTCAAGGATGTCACGGTCTGAGATAACCCCGAGGGCGCGGAAGACGACCCAAATTGGAATGTCAGTCTTAATGTAGGGTATTGTGGCTTTGATGACATTCCCAGACTTCGAACAAATGAGTATATGGATAAGTCAACTAAAATATATATTTGCTTACTGATTTTTCTTGACTTCGATGAAACATTTTCACCTGGAACGTACTGACTGTTTTCCCACCTTTCTCGACAGCACTTCGAATTTCCGCGAGAAAATTGATTGGCGACGGCTGTGCCTTGGCAAAAACGTATACATGGTTCCCAGCCATACGCTCCTGCGCAATAAGCACCTTTTCCGAACCATTGATGATAAAGTAACCGCCTTGATCGTATGGACACTCGTTCAAGTCGTACAGATCTGAGTCGCTAAGATCTGAAAGTATGCAAAAGTTGGAACGAAGCATGATAGGCACCTTGGACATAACATCAGTAATTGTGGTGCACGGAATACCCCACGGACTTACCTTGCCTATCCACACTTTGGTCATACCTTCATCCTCTGGACCTTCAACTCGCCAATCCATTTCACCGAATGGCTTACTAGGGTCTTCCTGACCCACGAGGACGCGTTTTTTCATCTCAATGTATAAAGGCGCGGAATAGGTCAAATTCCGCAGACGGGCTTCCTGTGGAAATACCGGCACCACACTCCCATCGGCTTCCGTGACCGTAGGACGTGACAGATATATCTGCCCAAACTCGATTTCGTAGCGCCGCTACATGTATCTCGGACATTAAGGACACACAAGTCCTGACAAAGCGTCAACATTAGAACTTACGGTCATGTCCATGTCATGTCCCGTATGTTGGTCTCCTTGATCAAGGATGAGATGGGAATTCTCGTCCACGAGCTCCTGCATCGTATTTTGCACGAATTCATCGAAGGAATCCAATTGCTGTCGGACCAGACCCTTTTCTGCGAAGAACGAGGATATGACAGTCCAACAATCTTCTTGAGTTATCTCTTCATACTCTGCATCATCATCATATCCACCGTCGTCGTATTGGTAGGTGTCCTGAGCATGATCTTTCCGGTGGTGAGTATAATCCCATGTGCGATACCATAGCAGAGCACTCACCTTGACTCATGTTTCGCGGATTATCTCTGGAAACAATGGCAGCCTTGGTTAAACTTGTTTGAATAAGAATGTGGGCACCAAAAAGTACAGAGCTTCAAAGCGTAGCCCGTGTTACGTCACCAACCAGGCTAAGATGGCTTGCGCAGAATGGCGGCAATGTTTCAGAGCAAAGGACAAATGGCCAATTACAACCGTAGCTGGTAGTATGGTAGTGCACGCCTGCTGGTAAACTTAGGGATGGTGGCAAACGCAGGTTTGTCAACTACGACAACAGACGCCCATAACAGTACTTATCTCTTGCCACCCTCTTCCTCTTGAACATCATCTCATTTTCACACGTTAACCAGGACAATATACCAAAATGGGTGGCGGCGATTTAAACATGAAGAAATCCTGGCACCCGCTCCTGTTGAAAAATCAGGAGCGGGTCTGGTTGGAGGAGAAGAAAGCTGTGAGTAGCTCCTACATATATCCGAATATGTTTCGCTAACAGCTGCATGGCATTTGACAGCTTGAGGAGAAGAAGAAATTAGATCAACTCCGCAAGGAACTTGAAGAGGAGCGTCAGCTTCAAGAGCTTCAAAGGCTACAGGAGGAGCAAACCGGGAAGAAGCGGTCTGAGAAGCTGGAATGGATGTATGCCACTCCTGCAAGTGGAAGTGGAGCGAACGCAAATGAACTCGAGGATTACTTGCTTGGAAAGAAACGAGTAGATAAGATGCTAACCGGTGACGAGAATGCTAAGGTCTGTCACTCTTATGCCGTGTCTTGTCCTGCTATATACTGAAAGATCTCCCTTCGCATGGGGTCATTTCAGGTCGGAGCTTCTCACAAGAATTTTATAGCAGTTCAAAATGCGAATAATGCTCGAGACACGGCAGCTAAGGTCCGAGAGGACCCTCTCTTCGCTATTAAGCAGCAGGAACAAGCTGCTTACCAGACTCTTCTCTCCAACCCCTTGCGTCTCAAAGAGCTTCAGGAGCGTAATGGCATAGTGGTGCCAACGAAGGACAAGAAGCGAGATAAGCAAGCTAGAAAAGAAGCGAAAGAGGAGAAGAAGAGGCTCAAAGCCTTAGCTAAGGAACGTGCAAGGTCACCCATCGGTATACGTGGGAGATCGTATTCTCGATCTGTATCTCCACCAAACCGTCATTATGATCGTTCTCCTGATCGTTCACGTCGCTATAGCCGAAGTCTCAGTCGTAGTCGCAGTCCCCGCCGGCGCTTACTTGACAATCGAGATCGTCATTTGTCCCCACTGCCTCCTCGCCGCCGCACTCGCAGTCCTACGCCTTATGATCGTGACCATAACCGTTGGAATAGGCATAGGAGGCGTAGCTTTGACAGCAGTCGGTCGCCGTCTCCGTCGTCGAGCCTGGACAGGAGACCTGCTAGAACATACAGAAGCAAAGCTCCAGATATGGATAGGCCCATAAATAATTGTGTCCATATGCCTGCTCGCGACTCTTACTCGCGACCTCTATCCAATTCTCGCCCGCCGGTTCCTGACACTCGAGCACCTGCCTCAAAAGCGCCCTTGGAGGCTGATCGCACTGCTCGCCTCGCAGCCATGAGTAGTTCTGCAAATCAACTTACATCCGAACGCCGACAACGCCTCGAGGCAATGTTGGTGCAAGAGAAGGAAGAAAAGGAGAGGGAAGAAAGAGATCGTTTGCGACATGCCAAGAGCGGTGGTGTAGGCGGATTTTTGGACGGTGAAAGGCGACGAGTCTATGCTGGAGGGATGGAGGGTGGACTTGCTGAGAGAATTAAGAGAGGAAGGGGTGGAATGGTTGGTGTTGATTGAAGAAGACGACGAAATAGTTGATATTTGGGAACTTGATGACACCTACTCAATTGTATGTTACTTTTTGAAGTGCACAGCGACGGATGGGAAATGTAGGATTCATGCACTAAGCGAGGGTATCACTGGGAAAGAACCCCACCTGAAAATGGTGGGATAACTTAGATATAATTGAAATAAGGGGTAATACTGGTACCATCATTTCCCTTCCCACCAATTTTTCCACCAAATTATCAGGTGGTTCAAACCACCTTCCCAACCACTAGAAATTCATGGGATTCCCACCAAGCTCTGAGGTGGAATTACCGGATTGTTTGATGGCAGGAATCCCAGCATAGATTAGCTAAAATTCCTAGTATTTAGTATGTGGATAACCACCTTCACTGTCCACAATGATGCCGCCGCAGCAGCGCAACCTTCATGTACATACCTACGCCCTTCTCATGTACATACAGACTAAATATCAATACTCTGTCTCTAGCGATGATGAAGACCCAAAGACCGTAGTAGTGCCCTCAGCCTCTCCCTCAGCCTCCCCTTCAATCGCCCCACCCTCTCTGCAGCCTGTCACCGGGTCCATGAGATCAAGGTCGGAGGGGCTGGTGCAGGGTAGGCAAGCATATAAGTGCTCAATCCTGGGAGTGATTTCGGAGGAAGCAGGCAATTACAATCTGTCAAACGTCTGCCCACCCTCCGTCTTCTAATTTGTAGGAAGCTTCACTTTCAGGACGATCCGGACTGTCAACTAGTTTAGCGACACGTTCTTCGGCTCGACCTGTGATGTGGTGAGGAATAGTGGAGAAGTGAATGAGACATAAAGGACCAGACCTTTACGAAGAGCCATCCTTGTTGCTGAAGCGTGAGACAGGATGTGTCCTCCTATGGGCTTCATCGCACCACCAGGAGCGAAACTTAACGTTGCACCCGGGTCGGCTGTGACGAATGAAGACAAGAAGATAAAAATAACAGAGGAGCCTACACTGGACTTGGTTTGTGAGCAAAATGGCAATCTATAGGTGTGGGATAAGGAGATAAGCAGGGCAGGTGGGTATGCTACAAATCTTACGTTGTACTCCTCCGACAGCCGCGTGAGTTTCTGGAGATGCTAGTAAAGATACACCGTTTCAACAGAAGATGATCTAGAAGGAGTAGTAGTCACTTGAGCCAACTAAAATGGGGGCTGAATTAGTCTCGGGAGAAGGGAGTTAATTTAATGGCGTCCTTTTTGTTGCCGCTCGCTCAACTCTCCCCTACCAGAAAAGTCCGTCCGAAAAAGTGCCATGATACTGTCGACAATCTATGAAAGAGGCCGGCCAGCGTACGTGAGAACAACACTGTTTGATTGGAGAACAAACGAATTCACTAAAAGTTTGTACTTCTCTTGCGAGAATCGTCCCCCAAGTTCATCGAGTAATTCATGCTGCACCAAAGTCAGGTCAAACTACCATCAACTATCAATAAACATTAGCCATGCTTGGTGTTCACTGTTGAAGGCGCGTGCTGAAATTTATTGGTTGTAAGTAATTAAATTGGCCAGACAAAGGGTAAATCATGTACCATGAAGGATATTGCCAAGAGCATCATCACCACTGATTCCGAATCTATCTGCGATAGCTCTGATACGTTCTGGACGAAAAGTTCCTGGTGATAGGACATAAGGGGTATAAAGTAACAGCTGATTGAAAAAAAATACCTTCCGTGTCTATGTATGCGACCTTCAGGGTTGCACAAGGTGAGCCAAGGTGCAAGGTGATAGTCGCCAAAGAAAAAAAACTAACCTTCCCTTCAGCGCCTCCCATCTGAGCAGGAAGCTGGGCGATGACGCTCATAGTGTGTGCTAATTGTGTCTTTCCTGTCCGAAATTCTCCATATACTACATCAAGACATATGCTTATATTCATACTGAACAAGTAATTTTGAACGAAAAATTTCACCTTCGCTTATTGATTGAGTCTGGAATCCTCCTGTGATTGAATCCAGAAAAAGAGCTTGCCACGTCGGTAGTTATGATAAATGGGCTCACCACCAAGAATAGCATCCACCGATTTGCTACCTGTGCTGATGAATTGCACTGTTTGTCGCTTTTCTTGAACCTCAAGACCTGTGAAAAAGGAAGATCCCTAAAGGCAATAATTTGCAGGAAGATCATAGGGTTGAGACCTCTGGGACCTACCAAGCACTTGGCGACGGCATCCTAAAACGGCCTAAGATGTATGCATGTGTTCAAGGCAAAATAAAAACCTTGATCTTCTCCACCTTTGCTTCGGAGAGACCCTGAAACTCTCATAGTAAGTACACATCCATAAAGATGACAGTAACGAAGACCTTGATCTTCAGTAGTTGTCGTTTAGAGTTCATCCGAACGCCAGTGATAGTGTTAAGGCCGGCAGACTGATCATATCAGATTTTCAACGAAACCACCGGTCGATGACCCACAAAGCTGACCTTTAACTTCGTGATATCTTGTACATTAATGCCCTAGTCATAAAGAGAAATTGTGAATAGACAGTCTTGTGGGGAGAGAACGTATATCGTGACGAAAAGCACAGCTTTGTGAGATACTGAAATCGCAGACACAGAGTAAACATGTTCAGTGGAGCCGATGGCGACTTCGGAAGGCAAATACACAGCATAGTCTCCGTCGTGATGGCTATATACCTCAAGCACCCTAGCAGTAGCAAACCTCATGATTTTGTATGCGTAGCTGTGAAGCAGATAAAGGGCTGAGGAAGAAGAAAAACGGCCCGCCCAAGACATGAGGTGGTCAAATGTGCCGGAGAGAGGCGATTTTGAAGCAGGCGTATCGAACTGTCAAGCAGCAATACCGATGCTTCCCAGAAAGAAATGAAGGAAACGTTCTGGGCAGGAGAGATCACGACTGCGGTGCTCACATGTTGCTGAAGCTCGTCGACTAGATCAAAGAACGGAGCCTACAGACGAGTGATATAATTGTGGGAGGGGCGAGGAGCATTAAAGGTAAGTACCTCGTCGTCGTCTTCAACGTGTGGACTAGTTGCACGCGAAGGCTGTTGAGGGGGAACGCTTTCTCTGACGGATGCTATTGAGGGCATGGTGGGATCAAGTCAACAACGTGACTCAGAGTAATGTGACAGGTGTCACATTCACAGAACTGCGTCCATCATGTATCGTGTGCATACTTTGCCTACGAGCGAGACCAGAGAGCCCACAGCAGAAGAAGGCGGCGGCAAAGACGCCAATCGATCGGCGCTGCACTCAGTCGAAGATAGGCTGGTTTATATGACTTAACGTTCTTACTTCACGTTGCTAAATTGCTTCGTTAGTTTAGTCCTTCTACAGGCACTTCGCCAGTGCAAGTCTATATCCCTACAGTCGAAGCGATGAAACTTACAGATACACAGCTCGCCAGACTTGGCTCACATCTGCTTTCAGCAAGTTTTCAACGAAGTCTCGTGGAGGAAAAGGAAGCGACATCTGGCAGCCGCCACACACCATCAAGTTTCGCGGCAAATGCGACCTCGAAATAGGCCCTCATGTCTTTTATGCAACCTCCGTTTATGAGGTTACGTATCAACCATATTCAGCTCCAGTGCCAGCTCTCTTGCCTTACCATGCCCAGAAAGCAGTTCCTTCAGCACAGCCTGCGGCCAGCCAAGCGTCATCAGCGCCCAGTTATCCAGTAGGGGCGCCCATTTATGCACCATCGACCACTGCACTCGTCTCATCGCTGAAAGGGGCTGTTCCCATCACACCCGACCTAATAGCTCAGGTCAATACTGCAGCCATGTCAAACCCTACCCTGGCCAATCTCTTGGGCCTCGCTGCATCTGGCTCGGCGACGTCAGCACAACTACAGACCCTTGGAGTAACGATACAGTCCTTAGCAGAAACCGCCTCGAGATCAGCGAATTTAGGCAGTCAACCCCAGTCTGGTTCTCCTGCTTCGGCCATGTCCCCTAAAACACCACCTACCTCATCTCACCTTCCCGTCCCACCCCCAACTTTCACTCCGCCAGCGAGTAAGGCATCGGGCATAGCAACCCCACACCCACCTGTTTTAAGTCTCCGGCCGCCGCAAATGTCAGCTTCAAATACAGTTCCTTCCTTCTCTCAGCAGCAAACGCCACAGGTTATGCAAACTATATATAGAGAGCCGGACGTCGTAATAGAGTTTTACGAAAATTCTTACGATCGATGGACCCTCCCTAAAGATTTGGTGCTCTATGAAAGGGTAAAGCGCTGGGATGGCAACAGCAGTTTAGCCGATATCATCTTCTCCACCGTCTTTCCCTTCGAAGGCTCTAAATTGATCACTTCCCCACCGCTGTCTACTGGGTCGTCAAGTTCGAAGGACATGATTCATCCCATTACCCTCCGTTTCTTTAATGTCCCCCCCGCCATTTGGAATTTGTTTTCCCAGGCAGCTGGCGACGAAGAGCGGACAAAGCGCATCAAACTGGCTGTCGACTCTCAGGTAAGCGCAATTTTACAACAATCGGTTGGTTCTGATTCGCTCCTAGCTGGACAAAGCGGCTCCCCGAGCGTACTTGCAACATCGGATATCCGATGGCGCACTTTTAACCCAACTTCAGGCTGTATGTACTATGTGATACTTACGCCTGTGATTGTCATATCCTGATTTTGTCGTCTCTCTAGTCCGCTTCTGATAGGTATCCTACTAAGCTAATACGGCCGGCGGTTCCTGCAGCAGGTTCTTCCCTTGGAAAACGTCGAGCTCACCCTGTTCTAAAGGATGGTTCCTTGGCAAGCGGTCTCCCGAAACGAAAGAGATTACCACAAGTCAAAAAAGCAGAATCCAGAACCGGTACTTGTGATATCTGCAAACGTGCATCTATTGTTCTAGCGCCGGGTAGTCGTAAGTGTTTTCATATTGCCTGCCTTAAAAAAACACATTAATAAAATCATTATGGAAGCGTATTGCCCACCTTGCACAAAGAAAGTAGGTATGACACCCCTGGCTGCTACTGGTCCTTTAGTTGAGGCGTCACCTGCTGCCGGTAATGATGCACTGCAAACACAAGCAACGGTGGGATCAGCTAGTACGCCTTCTGTTACTCAGTCCACCACAAGTGCTACCAAGCCTAAGAAGTCAAAGCAACCAGCGACGCCTCAGGTTCCCCTGGTTAGGCAGTCACCTATACATACACCATATCCCGCAACTGGCACCCCTATACAAAACTATTATGCATGGCAGACCCAGCCTCCTTATTCATATCATTCGCTTCAGCACTCTCATGCACAAGCTACCCAACCGCTACCAAGTCAACATCCACCGAGCAAGCCAGAAGCCCCACTGCCAAAACACCCTACTCCACAGGCGACACAAAGTCAACTAACAAACGAGACAGGCACTACTGCGGAATCTGCGAAATAACTGCGTTTACCTTATGTAATATGTACTTTCTATAATAGATACTTCCGAAATACATTAGTAGAGAGTAGAGTGTATATGTTACCGGTATATATTAGCAAACTGAATATCAGGCACACCATTCAGTTGAGCTAATAACTATGGGGACATATACACCAGTTCATCTTTGCTGTGAATCACGTGACGGATTCAGGCTTTAGCCTCCACTATGAGGGTCGTATCCACCTTCTTCGCACCGTCATCTGTTCTGCACTCGGTCAAATGCAGGTTAGATACATTCGAGTACGACCATCTTGTTGTCACTCGTTCTAGCAAGCTTGAAGTGTTTGCGTTACGCCCGGAAGGAGCAAAGCTACAGTGCAGTGTGCAGATATGGGGGGCTATATCTTCTCTGGCGGTTGTGCATCACACGGTGAACAATCCGTCGTTATTTCTAGTGAGTCCATCTCTAACATTCTACTCAGGATGCTCCGGATACTTTGCTTGTAACGACTGAGACCCCTGATCCTCTGGCGATACTTCTCGAGTACGTGCCAGAAACTGAGGGTAGCGAACCCTTCCTGAGAGGTTACAATAATTTGTCTCTTCGGTCATCATATTCACGATCGGCGGAATTTTTTGAGGGTGCTGTTGTACACCCCAGTGGAGACGTTGCTATCGTGGCCACTTATATAGGGAAGTTGAAGGCTCTGGTGTTGAAAGGCACGCCGCGGAAAAAAATAAAGGCCGAATTTGATTGCATGTCAGTGACGCTCATTACTGTTTTGACTAGTTGCGGCCTGACTGGTCACTCATAGTCTGACAGAACTGAATGTTCTGTCAATATGTTTTGTCCCCGTTCCTGTCATATGTCAAACATATGTCTTGGCAATCTTGCACCGTGATTATACTGGGACACTTCAATTGCTCGCTCGCGACTTATCCATCCAAGGACAAGAATTATCCGTTGAACCTTCAAGTGCTTTCCCTCAAGTTACAATAACTGAAGACGACTCGAGCACTCTTGTACCCATTCCTTCGTCGGATGGGGGATCTTCTGGGATATTGGTACTAGGTGGACAGAGTATATTGTTCTTTGAACTGGGATCTCAGGAGTCAGTAGATAAAGGGAAGGCAGCAGAGAAACAGCCAAAACCAAAGGGGCGTCGGAGGAAAAGCAGTTCCTTGCAAGGTGGATTAGACATGGTCACCGAACCACGAGCACAGGTGGACTGGCCCCTGTGTGATATCATATCGTGAGCGGATACGGTGGAGCGTGAATTGTGCCAGTTACGCTAAACCACACATTACATAGGTATGCTTTGGTTGATTCTGATGGTTCCCGGATTTTGCTAGGGGATGCCTTCGGAAAACTAAGCATTCTTTCGCTAACCAGGTCGAGTTCTGAGGCCTCATTAACACTTGTTCGACTCGGCGAGGTTGGTCCTTCGTGGTCCAAGTTCTGTATATTATCTCAACTCGGATTTCATAGACATCACCGGCTAACACTATGACCTATCTCAACTCTGGTGTGATTTTCGTTGGCTCTCATCACGGCGATTCGCAAATTGTCCGAATTTCGCCTTCTGCTGATCCCATCATTGGTATTCAATTAGATGTACTAGACACCTTCAAAAACATTGCACCAATAATGGATGCAATTTTTGTCGATGCTGAGAATTCTGGACAGGTTAGTTGTCATTGTCATCGTCGCAGAGGGTGGACCGGTAACCTTGCTTAGGCCCAAATAGTCACTTGCTCTGGAGCCTTTAATACAGGTTCATTGAGGATCATCCGGAATGGAGCTGATCTGGAAGAATTGGCAGTTGTAAATGACATGACTCCTGTCAAGCTTATGTGGCCATTGAAGTTCAGTTATAAGGCACAGTGCGTACTAGTACTTATCGTATCGTTTTCTTTCTTTGTTGACGAAGGTACAGGATGGACAACATGTTGGTTGTATCAACTCTACAATCCACGCAATTTTATTCCCTTGCCCACTTTGAGCAAGGGATTATCGATGAGCTCGACGGAGATGCTTGTCCAGGGTTCTCAGAGGAACCCACCCTCGCAATCAGTAATATATCTTCTATGGTTCTTCCTACAGATGGAAATACCAGGCAAACACGCTACGATGATAGCCAATACGTTGTGCAGGTTACCTCGGCAGGCGTGCTATTGGTCAACTTATTCACTGGTATGCGTGAATCAACATGGCACGGTGAAACCGATATTGTTGCGGCCTGTGTCAATGCATCACAAGTAGCTGTCGCTTTAAAAGGCCGCAAGCTAGTAATACTCTCTGTCAGGGACTCACAGCTGGTTGAATTGCGGTGCGTCCGTATATATATACCAATTTATGTGTTGAATACGATATCTGGCTAGTTCACGTTTCTTCGACGATGGGGAGATTTCGACAGTGACGATACATCCTTATGATCCGTCTCTCCCATTTTCCAACTATGTCGCCGTAGGCTTTTATGAGTCGAATGCCGTAAGCATTGTGCATGCCACAGAACTCATGCGTCCATTTCTCCCTTCCCTCTCGCTACCACACCTCCCGGTTTCGCTACTTCTCTGTCAGTTTGGCCTTGGCAGCGCCAGTCGTAGACGTCCCATCGGCCATTCTAAAAACCATCCCACTCACCTGCTGGTTGGTTTGGGTGACGGAAACTTGCACGTGTTTGGCCTTGATGTTGTGGACAATCTTGCAAGTATTGGCGAACAAAGGCTCATCCCTCTCGGATCAACTAAACCAGTATTCATGACATCCCTCCACCCTCTACAAAGGGATGGCGGTGTTAGTGAACCAATTGTTTTAGCGTCCGGTAGCAGACCTGTTGTGCTCTATTGGGATAGCGGCAGATTAAAACACTCCGCTTTGGTCCGCAAGGTCAGCGCCGCCTTACATGTCCACGTTTTTGGGGATACTCAATATATGACCAGGGCATCAGCGCAGCATGCCCGCTCAATTCTAAGGACTTTCCTTCGTCCATTATGTTTGCGCTCAGCAATGAGCATGATGGAAGGGTAGATGCGACGAGCTTGCTCATTGGAAGAGTTCGGGAGTTACAGAAGTTGCATATTCGAACGGTATCTTGTTTTCGTCTTCCCATCCTCCAACAATTACTCATCGTCGAATCTCAAATTTAGATACCCTTTGGGCTTGACAACCCGGTGCGCATTGCTCACCATCCTCAACTCAAGGTGCTCGGCGTCGGATGTGAACGGACACAGCCACATCGAGTAGCCGAATTCGCGCTGGAGTCCTGTTCATTTAAAATTATCGACGACACAACCTTTGAACGTGAAGTATTTTTGACCCTCTAGATGGACACGGTGCTGATACGAATTTACAGAATTACATCACTTTCCATGCGATGCAGACGAGGAAATAACAGTTGTTCAAACGTTGTCGTTGTCCCTCGATGACAATCACGCTAATGCACGTAAGACTTACTTTGTGGTTGGAACACAATACCATCAACCTGAGGAAACGGAAGCTCGTGGGGGCCGGATTATGATGTTCGAGGCTCGTGACCCTTGGCTGCCTGAACCCCAAACTGGTCGGCAGGATACTAAGGGTCGTGGAAAAGTTGGCTTGGCGACTTCTTTCAAAGTGAAGGGTTGTGTGTTCGCTGTTGCAGAAATAGACGGACAAATTGCAGCTGGGATTAACGAGTCCGTGAGTTGTTTTCAATAATTTCAACTCCCGCCTTCAACTGCTTGTAGGTATACATTTTCCGCTTGAAAACAATCCAGGAATCTAGGACGATGCCTCCTACAAATTCTTCTAGTATTGAGCTTGAAATCGCGGCAAGATGGACACACAATTATATTGTTTCCAATATCGTTTCTCGAGGTGACCGGATATACATCAGCGATGCCATCAGTTCATTGTCTGTCATCCAATGGGACCCATCTAGTCAAACTCTACATAACGTTGCTCGGGACTATGCCGCGCTGTGGCCAGTTGCTATCCAGACATTTGATAAGGACAACATTGTCGGCTGCAACGTATGACGATATTTTCCTTCATATTCATGTTAACTAACGGTTTCTGTGCGATAGAATGATTGTAACTTGTTCGTATATACTACAAATGCTACGGAAAATAGGCTGGAGCAGGCGGGTAACTACTATTTGGGTGACTGCGTCAACAAGTTTCTCCCAGGTGTGTAATTTGTGAGCTATTTTATTTGCTCCTTGAATTTTTATCTTGTACAGGCACTCTGACCTCACAACCTGAGTCAAATGAAGCCGTGCGACCTGAACAAATGTTCATGACATCAAATGGCCGCATTGGGGTGATATCTGGGCTTAGTGATCATGTTTCTTTACATATGACGGCCCTCCAGCGAAATCTGGGGTATGCCATTTCGGGGCCGGGCGACGTGAAGCATGCGACGTGAGTGGCAAAAATTTACACCATTTCATCTTTGAATTTGAACTGCGTTGCTCAGATGGCGTGCACCAAAGAATTCCCGCGGTGTTTCGGATTCTATTAGTGAAGCAACTGGATTCTTGGACGGTGACTTCCTCGAGCGCTTGTTGGACTTTGACAACGGATCGCCAGAAGTGCAGAAAGCAATGGAGGGTAATATCGACGCTGAAACGCTGCCCATTTCATTCTCCGAAGTTGTGAATGTGTTAGAACAGCTACAGGCCGTACATTAAAGGTTCAATATCACAGTGATTGCTGTTGAAGCGGAAATGTATATAATCACGTGACAATAGTCCGTCCTTAAGTGCACTCAACAACTCCGAGCTCGTCGCCAGTTACGATGGTGAGGTCAACCCTGAATCTTGACCATTCTGAATCTCAGGCTCCCGACTCTGAAGATGTGCCAACGGGAAGGATGTCCTCGCAGCCGCCGTCGACCGCCACCTCTAATAGCAACGCCACAGTCAACACTCTTCATGAAGAGAAAGAGCATTCAGGCTCACTTTCTCACACTTCTTCTCCAAAACTCACCTCGATCTTACTACCCCCCTCGGAAAACAGTGCAACCAGACCACGTTCTTCTGATGGCAGAGTGATGTCTTTGAATCTGCCTAGGCCCTCCTCACACTCGTCACGGATACATTCGCTGGGAACTCCCAGAAGGCGCGCCGTCCATAGTAGCAACTTGACTAGAGACGAGAGAGATGGCCACAGCCACGACAGACCGAGCGTGGCGACGGATGACGGACTCCTTAACTTTGGTTTAGGGGATGAGCTAGCAAGTTAGTAATATCTCTTGTTCATTATCCACTACCTCACCGAACTGACCTTGCGAAGTGGCACCAGAAGGTATGCTCTTCGTTAAGCCCATGTACAGAGTAGGATGTATGTGTGGTATATTCTAGATCCTCGGATCATGGAGGATGTACAAAGAGTCCTCAAGGCCAAAACCTTGCGCGAATTCCGTTCCCGCCCGACAGCCACAACGTCAGAGTCTCAGGGTTTGACAGCGAATGCTTCAAGCGCACGAGCCAGCGAGGACGGACCTACTCTTGCAGAAGCCATGACTCTACCATCTCCCACTACACCCCTCAAACCCGTGATGTCCTTATCCACGCGTCCTTCCCCCTCCGTAAAATCCACACATCCCAAGATCACCTTCCCTTCTTACACTCATTCCCCGGTGCACTCTCTCGAGTCTGTCTCATCATACGGACCCTTGAGAAGATCACCCCTTCCCATTTTGGTAACTTCCCAGGATGGATCCACTTATCTCGATTGGTCTGGTGCTCTCCCAGCACAGGGCACTATTGAGAAAGATAAATCGTTGCTGGGACGGACATTCTCTTTGACAAAGCGTAGATCCAAGGGGAAGGACCGAATCGAAAATATGACTGGTCGGAATTCTCTCGATTTCCGGGCGAGCCAAGGTGAACTGCATACAGGTGAGTCGGTATATCTATTTGTGATTGTTCTGCTATAGTAGTCCTTGAGCGTCACGACTCATTGATCGATGTTCTGACACATGTCCTGTTCAGCTACATTGGATAGTATCCGACGCACAGCCAGGCGAGATACTCTGTCTCGCGCTGAAAAGACCAAGGACGAACTTGCACGACGGTATGCATTTCTCTGCTCTCATAAACCTGCAGGAGAACCGGAACTGGATATTTTGGATGTCGTTAAGTCGCATCATGACCATACTAACATACACACGCCGTGGTTAGCTTGGTGTCGACGGCTTCTACTAAGCCAACAGAAGACAATCGTGTGGACGATCACCGCAGACTCTATCGATGAGTACTTACAAATGTCTGGACGCCGTCTCACACCCCCGTCTATCACGACTCCGTCTTCGCCCAAGAATGTGTCGGTCATTCGGTCGCATTCTCCCGCTTTTGGCTTTCCTTCGTCGTTGTCCTCGCCTCATTCTTCTCTCAGCACGAGCCCCCTCAGCAATAATGGTGCACGGCGTCGCGATCGCAGCCCTATGGAACTTGGCCGGTCGCTCTCTGCCAACCCAGTTGTCGAGGGTGTTACCACCACATCTCCGCCGCTGTTACGTACACTGTCACGCAGTCTTAGTTTGACACACACGACGTCGGTAGGAAATTTGGCAACGCCAACAATTGACCAGCGCCGTTCGGCTGACGCTGTGAGGCCTGAAAACCTTACCCTCACAAATTTGAACAATAGCCCTCGGAGCTCATTGGATCGAGGATCGGACCCCCGGCCTCTGTCACCTTTCAACAATGCAGAGACGGGTTCTATAAAGAAGAAACATCGTGAATCTCTGCCGGCTGAAAAGGCCAAGTATTCGCTGGAGTCGCGTCCGTCGACTGTATCCTTCACGAACTTTTTCGGGGTAGCACAGTCGCATGGAGTTCCTCAATCAGGTGGTCGGCTGCATTTGGGGGTGGGGAACATGTTTGGCCGCAAGCGACGCGGTGGAGATGAAGCCGCTGGTGAGAACGTGCGTTCTCGCTCAAGTGTGAGCGATGAGCGAGACTCCGCAAAGGAGGGCGAAGGTACCAGGAGCGACGACGCAGTGGGATTGAGAGGGGGGCTGATTCCTGCTACAACCGGGCTTGACCTTCGTGGGTTTATATCGCGTGGAAAGGATAACACAAGCGAAAGTGAAGCTGGTGGCGGATTATTAACCGCTAGAATTGGTAAAAGGTTCCGGAGACTAGACAAAGAACGCGACAGGGACCAACGTGTTGAAGATGCTACGGCAGATTTAGCACGGGAATCAGTTTCTGGTGGTGAGCAATGGCAAGTTGATGCTTTAGCGGCCCCTGGATGGTCCTTGAGGGCAGGAGTGAGACGTACACGGACGTCTGCTCCAAAGGAGATAGGGAGGGAGAAACTGCAGGAAATGCTGCAGAAGCATGAAGAGGAAGAAGCGCGTGAGATCGAGGTCTACAAGACCCGTGAGCTTCTCCTTATAGAGGCCAACGATCACAATCGAAGGATAGCACGTATTCTCAAGATCATCTGCGTTTTAATACGGGAGCATGAGGAAGTTCAGTCGGAACTTGCAGAAGCTGTTGGCTCCAAGTACAGGGCGATTCCTTCCGAGATCCTGGATGCAATCAGCGCAGACCCGGCGACTACGCTTCGACATGGCAAGGGCTACCAGGCGGTGGAAGATTCTCATCAGCGATTCTACAACCAACAATCTCTCCTCACGTCATATCTATTGATCCCAGCGACTTCATCCAAACCGATTGCTTCATTTGACCTAAACGATTTTATTCAAGAAGCGGGAGGTCTATGGGGGGGTTTGCGAGTAAAGAGTGAAGAGATTGAGAGGCAGGCTAGGATGATGGCATCTGCTCTGAATAGGGTTACTGAACATATGGGAGATATACAGAGGGAATACAATTCCACTCAGATGGTAGTGGAAACGGATTATCCAGAGGTGAGTTGTCTATTTGTCCAATGTCACGTCATGCCTCTAAACGACATAACAGCAATCGCGAATTACGGATCTGGAGATGATCATAACCGAGTCTCGCGCCCCTCGCGGATGGCTAGAGTTTGCCGCTATGTGGATTCCGGAGCATGTCCTAGAATTTATCGGCGGATTCATTCGCTTTTTCGGAGTGCCCATCAGCGAGAAATTCATCCGACCCGTCCTCTGGTACTTTTTTCGCAACCGGTACTACTGGAAAATATATTCCACTGAGCCTCCACCGAGCGAGCGGGCATGGTACACTCGGTTGGGTTACTGGACTGTGATTCTTAGCATTTTGGCGTGGTACTCGACGGCTTAGATATTCCCTGGGCTGCTGATCTCCATCTTAATGTCCTGCAATATCATCGCAACTGTATTACGAGTCTTGTGAGTCTGACTATGTTCCGCCTGATCTGTCAGTATATTGAAGAGGCAGCCAAACCAGCTATAATTCTTCGGCTGGTCAAGTGTAATTGTGCTAATCAAGAGTCAAACGTGTTCATCGTATAGATCTGATTTGAATGATTGTATATCTCATCAATAACATTTTAAGGGATTGATCAAGGAGTATTTGAGTCCAAGATTCTTGCAGAAGATGACGACCAAGATATGCTTCTTCCTTCCGCACGTACACGCTTCGCCGGACTGGTCGAATGGCATGAATCTTCAAAAAAGACTGACAAGCTTTCTGAAACCGAGATCTATTACGAATTACAAGGCGTTTGCGTCAACGCAGGAAAGTTCTAGTCTATGTATGTCGTGCACTATCAATTCATTGGATATATACTTACATTTGGGAGGGCGCGCGCCCAGGTATGTACCGTGACGGCGAAGGTTGTGATTGTCACGCGGGCATGACTCGCCCTGACTTCTTGCTCTCACCTCTTGTCTACGAGTGCCTTTCGTGACGGCGCGATGTGTGTTAAACAGTTTGCTTGATAGAACGTGTACTATATCCTATCGCCATTTGCGATTGCGATAGGACAGGTACTATTAATTGTAAAATATTTAGCGCACAACGGCTTGTTTCTCTCCTATCGTTGGTTCCACTACAGTAGTGCAGCCGCCCCGCATTTTTATTCATCTCGTGAGGTACACATATTTGGACCGGATTGCTCATCTCAGCATACTGCGCACTGAAAATCTGGTCTGTTGATCTGTGGATATCTGGTACTGATTTCCACACCGAAAGTCATCTATCTGCGAGTTTTCTTGTCTTCATGCCTTCGGATGAGTAGGCGGCGATCAATGTTGATTGTCGACTGACAAATCTGGCAGTATGTAATAGCTGGTGACGGAAACATATGTTTAAATGTCAAGTGGTTCAACAGCTTTCTAAAGTATTGCGTGGGGACCTCTCCACGGCACTTCACAGCACTGCGCCAATAACATTGGTTCATAGCTATGTTTACAGCAATCTATGCCTTTAGCTGTTTTCAACTTGCTGATCTTTGGTATGTCCTGTTGTTCAATTTCCAAGTACCAGTGTTTGACAGTGTATCGAAATTCGAAATTCAGGACAGGTACCGCCTGATACCAGTACTCATGAACGATCTCTTTCCTCACCTTAGTCAGCCGATGCAGCGCCGAGCCTCCGGCTCGTGGTTGTGCGTGTCTAGAATTCGGAGGATACATGTGATAATTCCGACGATAACGGTCTGTTGAAGGAATGATGTCCAAAATAATATTGACGAAGCCCATTAGCACACTTCTGATGCATACCCATGGCCTATATAACGTACCGCTCGCTACATACCACTACATTTCACAGCACCAATGCTTGATTTAAGCTGCTCCCAGTTGGATGTTCTCGCACTCGCAAGCGCGGCCCTGCTACTATGTTACGTTTATTATACCAAGAAACAGAATGCCAAGCCTCCACTTACCCCAGGACCCAGCTTTCCAACGATCGTGGGCAATCTGAGGGAAAAGTCAGGCCATAAACTCTGGGAGACCTATAACCGCTGGGCAGAGGAATACGGCAAGTTGATGAACTTGTAGTCTGTGTTCGTGTCTGATCTACTAGCGTTGCAGGGGATGTCGTTAATGTATCTTGCTTTGGAAGGCACACCATCCTTCTGAATTCATTCAAAGCGGTATATGAGTTGCTTGAGCGGAGGTCCTCAATATACTCTAGCCGCGCTCACTATACCATGTTTCATGATCTGTATGTCTTTCAACCAACCTGTATTAAGTCTCGTCATGTTTCCATAGGATGGACGCTGGAGGGGGGACAGCATTTCAGCCCTATGGAAAAAACTGGAGGAAACATCGTACACTTTTTCATAAGTATATGAATCAATCTGCTGTAAAAGTTTTCCGAGCCCCACAGTCGGCCGCAGTCAGAGGGCTCCTCTCAAGACTTTTAGAATCCCCTGAAGAGTATCCGGAGCACATCACCCAGTAAGCACTCGTTTTATATATTTCCTAATAAACTTCGTTATAACAGTAATTTTTGAGAATGACGGCAGGTGTTGTTATGGGAATTGCTTACGGACGGGAAATAGCCTCCAAAGCTGATTCATTTATCACCCTGTCCGAAGGCAATTCCTCGGCGTTTGCTAATGCTGTACGACCAGGCGGATTTCTTGTTAATGTGTTTCCCATGCGTCAGTGATATTTCTTCTTTGTGATATTGGTCGTGTTATAGCGTCTCTTCACAGTAAAGCACGTACCTGGGTGGGTCCCTGGGGCTGGATTCCAGAAGCACGCACAGGAAATGCGCAAGCTCGTGCATCATTTGAGAAATACACCTTTCAGAGAAGTGAAATCACGTGTCGTATGCATGCCATTTTGTTTGTTATTGGAGAATATCGACTGCATGTCGCACTAAGTCTGCAGGCACTGCGCTTCCGTGCTTTGTATCGAACGCGCTGTCCGACTTGGGTACTGATGACGAGTCAAACGATGATGTTGACGCCGTCAAGCAGGTCGCTGGAGGCATATTCGGCGGTGAGGGATACTAGTTGTCCGCTTCTTCCTTTGTCCTGAGCGCCGTCTCTTCAATCTACAGCTGGTTTTAGATCTGTAAGTGGGCTTCAGTTTTGTCTGAGGGGGAGAGTACTCAGATTCAACTAGACCTCTGCATCTATTCACACGTTCATCCTCGCCATGGTTCTTTACCCTGATGTCCAGAAGAAGGCGCAAGCAGAGCTTGACAGTGTTGTCGGTCACGAACGACTTCCCGAGTTTAGTGATCGCCCACATCTTCCATATATTGAAGCCATCGTGAAGGAAGTATTCAGATGGATCCCGGTTGTGCCTACAGGTCTGTAGTATACTCGTTATGCTCCGGGGCTTGACGCTCACGATGCCTATTGCAGCAATTCCTCATGTCACTACGGAGGATGATGTATACGAAGGCTATAGCATTCCAGCCAACAGCGCCGTGATTCCAAATTGTCGGTAAGTGTATTACATCCTTCCATAAGACCATCTTTCTTACGTTGTTTTCAGGAGGATACTTTATGACCCGGATATGTACCCAAATCCTTCCGCCTTTTATCCAGAACGGTTTCTGCCGGATAAAGATGGGTTTGTTGCTAGAGATCCTGCCATCGGCGGCGTATTTGGTTTTGGCCGACGGTCAGTCTCCTTGTCGAGCATTGCGCCAGACATGTTGATCAGTCAAAAACTGACACTGAAATATGTAGTATCTGCCCCGGTCGTCATTTTGCGGACGCTTCTGTCTGGATGACTGCCGCATCAATCCTCTCTGTGTTTGATATAACCAACGCGTTAGACGAGTATGGTCGTAAGATTGATGTCAATTATGCTCGCGAGCCGGCTCCCTCATTTTTGAGGTAAGCGTACCGATCAGAACACCATATACATGTCATCATCTGCCCCACAGTCAACCTAGGCCATTTAAGTGCTCGATAACGCCTCGCTCTAGTAACGCTGAAGCGATGATCAGGCAGTTGGAGTGATCGTGAATCCGATTTGTAGCTACATAAGCTAAGGCTTCTGGCTTCCATATGAACTGAAGATGACCGTGATGAGATGTTGTGGACCGGGAAAGCGTGACTCTTATGAGCCTTACTACTAAAGTGACAGTTAGGCGAGCATATACGACCGATAAATATCATACTCCACATATTATATGTTCGAAAACACAGTAAGTAAGGGAGGCACGTTATATTATATGCCGGAATGCGCTCTTATCTTGCAAGCTTCACCCTTACCTCTTAGACTCGGAGACTCGGGGTCAGTCCTACGTGCCTTTCACATATGTACACCGATACATGCAGTTGTAAAAAAGAGTGAAAATAGGATACAAGGCAGAGGACTCGTCTGTTATACTACATATACAAGATAATACCTTCAAGCTGAGTATTCATTAGTATTGTGAAATTATATTGATTGAGAGGTCGATCACCGGCTGCTATTGTTAGTAATAAAGATGAGTCAGCCGTGGAACCGGCACAGAGATTCGAGAACAAGCACGAACCCGGGACTACGGTGCGCCGGCACGGCCCCAAGTGGCAGCTCGAAGAATATTAATAATAGCATAAATATTTGTTGTAGTATAAAAATCATGAGATCGAGAGCACAAGAATAATAACATATTATATTTTATACTTCCTTTGTTCTACAGGTTATGGGCCCCAGCCATAACTAAAAAAACACCAGAAATAGCCTATCCCCACATCACAATCAAAATCAATAATGATTGCCAAGAATGTCGGCTAGCAACAATACATACGAGATTGACCCATTAAACGGGGATAACTATGCAGCATGGCATTGATGGGTCGAGTGGATACTCGATGATCTGGATCTGTGGAACATGGTAATCAGTAAAAAAACTGAGCCAATTCCAGCAGATGTCTGAAACATCACTGTGACCAAGCAATAACAAATTGATGGGTGGGGGAAAAAGGATAAAAAGGCTGGAAAGGAGATATGCCTTAGAATTGCTGATGAACAACTGGTTTATATTAATCAATCTATGGGAGCATTTGCTATCTGGACCTCCCTACAGGCTATATTTGAGTCAAAGCAAGCTGTAGGAATCATTAATCTATGATACGACTTCTTCAGGATGTTTGCTAAGGATGGTGCAAATATAGAGGAAGACACATGAAAACCCCATAGTATATAGCAGGAGCTAAATGCATGAGGATATTATGTCAGTGATGCTGAATTTGCAAATACATTGCTCACATCATTACCGGATACCTGGTCTGCATTCATCACAGTGGTTAATGCAAGTGGAGCAGCCTTATTGGCAGATATATTAATAGCATGGATCTTAGATGGGGATTGAGCCTGAAAAGTTGGATTGACATGGCAGATGGTGCTGAAGGTGCAACAATGTCATAGGCCTAAAAAGGTTGATATAGGTTCTACAAAGGGCAAATGCCAAAATTGCAGAAAGAAGGGGCATTTTGTAAAGAACTGCTGGGCGAAGGGTGGGAGCAAAGAAGGCCAGGCACCAAAATGGTTCAAACAGCCAGTAAACAAGGAAACTGCAAAACAAGCTGATGAAAAGGATTTTGCATTTGTATCAAAGGAAGTAGCATACATGGCTACCTCTGCATCAGACTGGCTAGCAGACTCAGCAGCAACGACCATATAGCATGAGACTGGAACAACTTTATGACCTATATTAAATCACCTTCAGAAATTGAAGGCATTACACCCAGTGCTGTACTCCACACACAAGGCTGAGGATCTATTCATATGCAGTTTAAAATTGGCATTAAAATAAATACAATTGAACTATGTGATGTCAAACATGCACCAGATGCACTGAATAACCTTATCAGTGTGGGGCACTTAACTGATAAAAGAAACATGGCAACTTTCACCAGCACCGGCATTAATTTTTAGAACAGGTGCAGGAACTATCTTTGCCCAAGGACAGAAATGAGGTTGACTATTTCATATGAAGGGGTAAGTAACAGTTGAGGCACGAAACTTTGCTATGGCTGCAAGGGAATGAACATGGGACAAATGGCACTGAATACTCAGTCATATCAACATAAGTTCTATTAAAATGCTAAAAAGGAATGACCTAGTTACAGGATTAGAAGTTGATGAAACCAAGGAGCCAAGCCAATGCAAGGCATGCATACAGGGCAAGCAGCATGTGGAGCCATTCCCAAAAAGGGCCAAAGAAGATGTTGATCAAATTGGAGATTGTCCAATGTATGGGGACCTGCCCAGACCAAAGGATTGTCACGTGAAAGGTACTTCTATTCATTCATAGACATCAAATCCAGGTACTTGGTCATCTATTTTTGGAATACAATGGATGAGGCACTCAAGTGCTTTGAAACATACAAAGCAATGGTAGAAACACAAACATGTAACAAGTTAAAAAGATTTCAATCAGATAATGGTGGAGAATATATAAAAAGGCATTTAAAGACTTTTGTGCCAAAGATGGTATTATCATGGAGACCACTGCACCATACTCACCTGCCCAGAATGGAGTTGCTGAATGACTCAATCATACCTTACTCGAACATGCATGGGCAATGATCTTTGCCAAGAACCTGCCAAAAATACTCTGGCCCAAGGCTGTGGCATATGCATGTTACATCAAAAATAGAATACCAACATGGGCTCTTGGTGATGACATAACACCATTCCAGGCACTGACTGGCAAGAAGCCAAATTTAGCATGGCTTGAAGAATTTGGGACAAACTGCTGGGTCATGGTACTGGATCAATGCTGAGCAAAACTTGATCCAAAAGCAGAAGAACACACCTTCATCAGAATAGCAGAACATGCAAAAGCTTGGAAATATTACAACAGGCCCTCAAAACATGTTCAAATTTCAAGAAACATTACATTTGATGAAATTGACAACATGGCACTGCTTGAGGGGGAGCAAGTGATACACGAGCATATGCCAGAACCAATATCATCTACCCCACAAACATCATTGTACAATACAATACTGGAGCTGAATGTGCAAGCACCTGCCCCACAAATCTGATGGAACACATGAGTCACACAGTGGCCTAATTACTGGAAACTAAACGATCCAGGTTACACAGATTGTGCTTACATAACAAACAAAATCATCACTGAACCCAAAAACTATAGAGAGGCAATATCATGGGATGATGCACCAATCTGGGAAGTAGTGATGAAAATAGAAATGGATCAGTACCGGGAAATTGGCACATGGGAAATCATGGAATTACCACTGGACCAAGTGGCCATTGGCTGCCAATGGGTATATGCCGTAAAAACAAAACCAGATGGAAATTTGACAAAGGAAAGGCCAGGGTTATAGCTCAAGGATTCACACAGAGACCAGGGGTGGATTACTATGAAATAACATCACCAGTGGTCAAATTTGATTCCCTACAAGTTCTACTAGCCATTGCAAACACCCTTGATTGGGAAATCGAAATGATGGATGTCAAAGGCACATACCTAAACTCAAACCTAGAAGAAGAAATCTATATGTGCCAACCCAATGGTTTTGATGACAGATCCAGACATATTCTAAAATTACAACGGGCACTCTATGGGCTGAAACAATCAGGATGCACTTGGCATCAGCACCTATGTGGCCTATTACTCGGCCTTGGCTTTCATCAAAGCATGGCCGATGAATTTGTCTATATTAGGCAAAACAAGGACTCTATCAAAGTCATATCAGTATACATTGATGACTTTGGCCTATTTGCCAACTCAAAGGCCATAATGACAAAGCTCAAGGAGCTTCATACCAAATTCCCTATGACAGAATTAGGGGAAATGAAGAAAATACTTGGCATTAGGATTGAAAGAGACAGGAAAGATGGAACTCTAACTATGTCCCAGGGACATTACATTGATGTCATACTTGTGCGGTTCAACATGACTACAGCACACTTGGTATCAACCCTACTACAGACAGGCAAACTCACTGTGCCATTAGATTGATCAGGGCCAAGCACAGATGTGCCTTAGGCCAAAGCAATTGGATCATTAATGTATATGGCACTCAGTACATGACCAGATCTAGCATTTACAATACAACACCTCAGCCAATTCACCACCACATATGGAGCTGAGCACTGGATGGCGATCAAGCATGCGCTCAGGTACCTAAAAGGATCACATGATAATGGAATAACCTTCACACAAGATGCTGGTTTCAAACTTGAGATATTCATCGATTCTGACTATGCTAACAAAGTAGATGCACTATCTATTAGTGGATATATTGATACTTTAGAGGGAGGACCCATTGCCTGGAGTTCCAAGAAACAACAAACAGTCACCTTGTCTACCATGGAGGCCAAATATATAGCACTTACTAAAGGCGCCAAACAACTGATTTGGCTATGGTGATTCATCCAGGAACTTGGTATAGATCAAACACAGCCCACATTGCTAGGGTCTGATAATCTAGGTGCCATTGCATTATCACATGATACAATGTACCACACATGTACAAGACATATCAATGTGGCATACCATTTTATCCATGAGAAAGTGGCTTCTCATGAAGCATCACTTACATATGTACGTATGAAGGACAACAAGGCAGATATACTTACAAAAGGATTAAACTTACATCAACATCGGTACATAATGAGTAAATTAGGTATGGAGGACTTCTTACTGAGGGGGAGTGTTAGTAATAAAGATGAGTCAGCCATGGAACCAGCACAGAGATTTGAGGACAAGCACGAACCTGGGACTACAGTGTGCTGGCACGGCCCCAAGCGGCAGCTCGAAGAATATTAATAATAGCATAAATATTTGTTGTAGTATAAAAATCATGAGATTGAGAGCACAAGAATAATAACATATTATATTTTATACTTCCTTCATTCTACAGCTATGACTGCCTCACTAATCAAGGTGTGAATTCCCTAGTCTGCATCCAGATACTTTCAGTAAGATGGGGGTTAACAGCAGAGTACATGGATTTGCCACTCATATCTAGCACCTCTTGAGCAATTAATGGATACCCTTGATCCTCCCTACAGCTTGTATGTTTCTGCCAAAGCTTGGACAGTATTGACATTATCTGGGAGATTGAAGAGCTGGTCAAGAAAGTCTGAAGACATTGGAAGATGAAACATTGTGGTTCCAAGCTAGTGAACCATTCACCATTGATCCAAATTAAATGCTTTATATTGCATCTCTAGCTGAGTAGTGAGTCTCAAATTTTTTGGATGCAGCCTTTTTTTCTCCATGCTGTAGGCATATAGTGATTGTTACCAGCCAAGACTTGTTGCTTCTTTTCATGAGTGCCAGGACCTCTGTCTATTACAGTGGTTTGCAATATATAAGGCATGAGTTTGAAACTACACCCAAATATTGTGAATACTGTAGCTCAATGAATACTGCACCAAACTTGTTCAAATTTGGTAGTAAATTCAACATATATATGTTATACCGAGTAATTTCGGAACATGGCTCCCACTAGTGGGCATTGATGGTTTGCACCATAGTTCGGAGTGTGGCAAGGGTATCAGGCTTGCCCATTTGAGAGACTTCATCCTTGATTTGAGCCAGGAGTCCATTATAGAGTTGTTGGCGTAAGGTGGCATCACCCCATTGGACTGTAACTTACTATAATGTTATCTAGGTGGAAAAATGTCTTGATCAAAAATGCAAGAGAAGCTATCCAGTCTAGGCTGCAGCTAGCTTGTAAATTTAGCTATGGGCTAACTATTTCGCCTGGACATTTTTTCACCTAGGTAACATTACATTAAATTAGAATATATATATTTTGAATTTACTACCAAATTTGAACAAGTTTGGTGCAGTATTCAGTGAGCTATAGTATTTACAATATTTGAGTATAGCTTCAAACTCATGCCTTATATATTGCAAACTGCTGTAATGCTTAATGGGCATCATCCTCACTCTTATGATGTTGTCTTGATTGAAGACCTCTCTGGGATTGACCCCCCACTTACACTCATGGGGTTTGAAGTTTGAAGTTCTGAGAGGGCTACTTCATGTCAGCTGCTCAGTTCTTGTTGAATGGGCATATACTTATACTGCAGGGTGTAAAAAGTGAAGTTACAGGGGTTCTGGATGAAGTCTAATAAGCCTACAAAGTCCCCAGCAGGTCTGGGGATGTGTGGTGAGTGCACAAGATAAGGGGT
>QFFB01000524.1:2763-13987 GCA_003316465.1 Ramaria cf. rubripermanens
CCCCCCCCTCTTGTGTATAGCTGGGTTGCAAGCCCATTGAAAGTGCATTGGCTCCAGGACTGGAGCATATGGGCTTTATACATCATTTTATACATCAGGTTATCCAACAGAAAAGAAGTACAAGTCACTGACAGCTGAGGGAACTTACATCCATGATAAACTTGTAAACCCACATGTCCTGCTATGAATGAAAGGCATGCCACTTGAACATCCACTGCAGTAGTGAGCATACAGCCTCCTGGTGCTATATTGTCTTCCCTATGAATACCATGTCCATAAACACTGCATTCAGTATACTTGTGGAGACAGGCTCACCATGTCCTACCACTGCACCATCCCATCTGCTGGCATCACCCGCACTACCACTGGCACTATATGGAAACAAGACTTGCATCTCACCATCCCTATGCATGCCCATCACCAGCCATGTTCTTTGACTGGACTTCCACTCATTCCCCTTTTGATGTGGTATCCCAGTGTTGCTCCCTTGCCACAGGAGCTGGCTGTCCACCTTATTCTCCCAAGTGGGATCCTCACCCACATTATCACTGCATTGCTCAGGTGCAACAGCAAGCATGTCAGTGTGTAATAGAGAAGCACATACATTGAACTTTGGGATTAGGGATTTTTCAGGAGTTGGTCCAAACTAATTTTGGTAGTAGAATGTCGAGAGGTAGCCATTGAGTGTTATGTGTGTCAGGTGGTAGCAGGGTGACATAGAGGCTGTGGTCATAGATGAAAATGACAGTGGTTATATAAGTACTCTGTAACCAGGGCATAAAGCAGATGTTTTACCCAGCATATACTCTCAAAGAAAAAGATAACTTGAGGGTTAAATCAGCATGTATCAGGCAGTTAACTGACTGAGTGTACAAAATATTAAGAAAACAGCAGCATCCCAATATGACTCCAAGAGAAAACAACATACACACCTATGTATATTGATAAGTAACAGCAATCACAAGAATTCAAAGCTTGAGCATTTTATCTGATGAATGAAGCAGACATCTTGGCATTACAGTAACTAAAAACACTCACCTGGTATATAACTGTTAGATCCCAGTTCACCTCAAATCTTGGTATATCTTGGGACTTTGGATCATATACCTCAGGCCTCCGGCCTCAGTGTATTTCAGTTATACTTGGTCACACCCCCAGTTATATTTCTGTTATTCTTACTCGCCTTATTCTTAGTACATTCTACCCTGCCTGTATCATGTGGCCTTCAGTCATACTTGGTCACACCCCCAGTTATATTTCTGTTATTCTTACTCGCCTTATTCTTAGTACATTCTACCCTGCCTGTATCATGTGGCCTTCAGTCACCCTATCCCCTGATCCCCATATCACACTTAGTATATAAGTTCACTCTCCACATGTATGCTACTCAGTTCTGATATCAACAAAGTATTCCCCCTAAGCCTACACTCTACTCAGTGAATCGGCCCTTGGGCCCTGCCTGAAATACAAGGACAGACAGCTGCATGGGTGCAACACTAATAAGTTGAAGCCAAGTCCCTCTGCCCAGCCCCACTCAGCCCTCAGCTGAGTATATCAGTACCACCCATCAATACAACCAACTTGACGCATGAAAGCCCCAGCCCAACTAAACTAAGTCAATATATGCTGAGGCTGGTACAGTTCCTCAAGGTACCTGACCTCTTCCTCCATCAACATTATATGCACCATGGCTGAAACATAATTTTTACTACAATCAAGGGGATCAAGTTAAAGAATATAGGCATACTGGCGATTTCCTCAAGATTCTTCAGACTAGTTGTTCCTACAATGGGTGCGAACATGCCTGATAGTGGATGGGCTGAACATCAGAAGACCAAGTAAACCTGCTAGAAGGTGCACACCTGGCTTCAAATGCACCAGGTGAGTGACACTTGTGCCATAGTAATCCCTCTTTTTTCAGCTATTTCCTCTACTTTGAACATGAAGGTTACGCATGTGAGTCATAGTAAGTGAAAGGTAACTGCTCACCAGTCAACTATGGCCATGCGACTGTCTGTGTTGGCATTTATCTTTATCCATCTTTAGTCCAGAATCAGGGTGTGATGAAGGATATAACTGAGATGGGCAAGAGAAAAACACACATGTGTCTATTTCACTTTGTTTGGTTTCCACATTGTTCTGCCTCAATAGGATACCACATACTAGTGGCGACCACAGAATAGGCCCAACTCCAAAGTACCAGAATTAAATCATCATTTAGACCTCTGGGATATCTCATGTCAGCGGGAGGTGGAACCTTCAGAGTAGGGAACATTTCCCTTTCCTCCTCGCAATACACAAGTGAATAGTGGTTTTGCATTGAAATGAATGGCATTAGTTTGTTAGTAATCACATAGTCCTTGATAGAATAAAACCAAACTCAGTACTACTTGGACAAAAAGTGACTGGCTTGGTGTACTTTGCATTGCATGGACTATGGATGTGGAATTAGGTTACAATCAACACATAAATGTGAATAAAAAACTATGAACATTGCCAGGCCCAGCAGGAGCTCATGCCAATATAGCATACATATCCTGCTTGAACAACATCGTGCAAAGCTTGCATTTTATCACAACACCACTATCCATCAATGACAGTGCAGAGGGGTGTGTTGCTCAGAGCTTGAATATGTTTTGTATCACTGCCTTGCCTGCCTCCTTTGGCCTGTAGGGGTAATGATGTTATTCAATAAGCAGAAAAACTCACCGGCTTCTAAACATATTGTCACACCATTGCTAGTTACCAGGTTTCTCATGCCATTGGCTTTAGTTGTATATTCCCGCACCAACAACTACCATCCCACACCAACAACTACCATCCTGCACCAACAACTACCATCCCACACCAACAATACCATCCCACACTGACAACTACCATCCCACACCAACAACTACCATTCCAGTACCATTAACGACAAGTGCAGCTGCCACATCAGCATCAGCCACCATCACCACTTCCCCCACCATTACACTTACATACTAGCTTTGCGCTGCTTGTTAACACATTCACCAATAGTATCAATGAACCTCACCATGAGTCCCAGAACTTGTTGCATGATTTTGGCTGCACTCTCGGTTGCAAGTGTGGGTGCTGCAGCCATCAACTTTGGGCCACCCACTCAACCCTGCTAAAGGGTTAAGCAAGTCATTACAATGGCCAGAAGCGGGGCAATGATGTTATAAGTAAATTATCTGCTCATTTTTATACTAAAAACTTGTCTTTTTCTTGCAGACTTAGAGCCCTGGACTTTATCAAGGCATGTGGAATGCCACCTGCTGACACAGAAGCAGTGGCAGAAGTTGAGCTTACTGCCATGGAGTGTGAGGTCCCATTGGTGCCGACTGCCACCGTGGACAATCCCCAGCTTATACCTCTACCAGCAAGTGGTGGAGAAAGCCCCATACCAAGGGAAGGAGGCAAGATGATAGGGGAAGAAGAAGCAGATTTGGGAGGCATGAGGATTGACAGAGAAGCTTACTGATCAGATTACAAGGTGAATAATGGGTTTCAATTGCACAGTGTAGGACAGCAAAGGAAGAAGCCACAGAGATGTATAAGATACAATCACAAGTATATTAACTGGAGAATTGTTTGGTTAACTGAGATAGATAACAGGCAATGGAACTTATCAGAGGACAGACTGAACATGAGAATGTGCATCCAACCTGCCCTGCTGTCAAGAGTTGGTGGATTCCATCCGCTGCTGGGCCCTGAGTCTCTCCATTCGCTGATTGAGTCCATGCACCTCATTTGCAATCTTTTGTTGCCATTTAGCAATACCGTCAGCATTTCCTAAATGGACATTGTTGGCAAGTTAATGTTGGTAATGTTTAATGTTCTCCTCTCTACTGCTTTGCAGGAGATACATCTGCTCTTCGATTGATCACTCAGCATTGTGCCGCATATGGGGCCTAAGGTGAGGTGGTGTTTCATTGTCATAGACAAGTTTTATCGGCAGCCATCATGCATGGTGCTCCCAACACAAGCCCTGAGCATATGTAACAGCACCTGTAGTAGTACCACTCTGCAGAGCAGGATGCTCTGGTGGGGTTGTCTGGAAAAGCCCAAGTGAGATATTTGGAACCTGTAGGGGCGATGACTCGGAGTCTACAAGAGGACTGTTGTTCAATGAGCCCAAGATGAGACCTGCTGGTAACATGACAAATGTATTTGTATGGGGGACATCACAAGAGGCTAGAAATAATACTCATGAGGTGCGTCTGATGTCAACTGGGGTGAATCACAATGAGGGCTGTCTATCATGACATCCAGCTGGACAGCAACATGCTCTGTCCTGCTAGTGACAGGCTCTGATTAGAGAGATAGAGCCTTGGTGTGCAATGACTGCATATGGACAAGGGAGTCATGGTCCAGTGAAATTGGGACAAGACCTATCAATAAATGGTAAAAACATTTTAGTAAATGACAAGTGTGAGATGAGAAATAATGCTTATGAAGCATGTCTAATGGCAACAGGGTGAATCAGGATTAAGATTGTCCTTCAAGATATCAACCTGAAGGGCAGAATCCAATGGGGAATCTGGTGACAGCATGACTGTGGATAGAATGGCAGTTGTTGTCAGTCATGAATCTGATTGAGAAACAACATTTTGATGAGGAATTGTGATGTTTTCCTTTGTGTGATCCACTGTTTCTGTCAAAACTGTGGTGGATATGTCCTGCAGTGCCACTCGACCTCCCATCCTGATGTGTTCCACTGACAGCACCATTTTGTACCCTGAGGGGATAGCAACATTTTCAAGTTCAGTTGAGGATGCAGGGTCAGGGATGTGGTCATCAGGATGTGGGGGGTCACACATTGGTCTTCGATCCCTCCGCCAAATGTTAGTGCTGGGTCACATCTTCAATTTATATTCATATCCCCAGAAATTGAGCTTTTGGAGTGTAAACCCTGTGCAGACATCCTGACCAAGTATAGCATAGTCATGGGAGGTGGCATCGTTGTCCATGTTATCATCAGAGTTGTCATAGTTCACTGCCTGAGGGAGAGAATGGCTTGAAGGTACAACTTTATCAAACAGTGTATTGCACACTGTGATGTCCCAGATGTACAGTAGATGTTATAAATAAAGAAGAGAAGTCACAACAAAAAACATCTAAAAATAAATTAACATCTCCTACTCATGACACCTAATGAATATCTGGGGTACTATTATCAGATACCCTCCTTATGACCCCTGTTCAAGAACAGGAACCGCCCAAGACGTTCCTCGACCCAGAATGCATATATTTCCTACACCGAGCCCATGACCTCATATCCATCACTATCCTGCCGCTGAAGCACCTGCACGTGTTGATGTCCCAGCGGTGACATCACTGATCGGAGACAATCTTACCCTGCATCCGGCCCTGGCGCTCGGTCGTATTCATTCTATAATTAGGACACGTCGCGTCGAGCCCACCCTGCGCATATATCGCGATTCCTGTCACGGAACACGCACCTCAGCTCTCCTACATGTAGCCTCCATTTCACATATATCTCACATGTTCATAATTACACTCCACTCCCCATTTATTACTGCACAACACTTAGGAGCATTTACATGCGATCATTGTACCGCCGGGTCACGTGACCCATACTATCACTGATCAGGATGTGGATCACTTTCCTCATTTTATTAATAAATAATTAGATACTTGAAATAATTTTTTAAAAATTTGTGAGAATCTTTAATTGCATGTGAATTATATGCCTATCAACTTTTATTACCAAACAAGTCAGAGTTCATGTTGCCAGAGACATCCGATGTGCGAGACAGGATGTGGATCAGGATGCCGGTGATTTTTGGTCACATTTGGTCACGATTGTTAACATTCGCCACAGCCTGCCGGGCTGTCACACTCCGCATGCTTGAAAGTGAACCTGGCTATCCAGGTAGTGTACTAAGACCGGCATCATGTATATAATGTGTTTTACATACAATATGTGAAATATGATTTTTACCAATTATTTTAAGGCTGAATAACCACATAGGGGGGCTAAAAGCATGTGCTGCCTGCATATATAGCCCCCCATCTTCCAACACAGCTGCTTTTTTTCATCAAAAAAATGTAGTTATATTCTTAATATGTTAATTATATTGTCAATAATTTTTGGCACCCCCAAATGTTCCAGGGGTGGTGGAATGTGCAAGTGATCCACATCCTGACCCGATCCACATCCTGACCGGTGATAGTACTCGAAATATTCATCCTGATTGATTTCCTGCATATAAATAACTAGTTTTTATGCTGTAAATAGTAGTAGCAATAGCACTTACCTCCTCTAAATTGTTCGAAGTTCTTAGACACAGAAATTGCTAAGATAATCCGCATATATTGGAATTCTTTCAGAATCATCTCTTTTATCAGACCTCTGCTCGATTCAGCTTCACTTGAAGCTTGAATTATATTCTCCCATCGTATAAAATAAACCCCAAATCACTAGAGTAGATTCACCTTTTTTGGAGGATATCATAGAAGACCACATAGTCTTCTTCTGGAGCTCTCCCAACATGGAACATGCGTTTCCCAGGCTTGTCATCACAGGTACATTGCTTCCAGTTCATCCATTTGCCTTTAGTATTCAATGGAGGCTCCAAAGGTGTGTCATGGAGCTTGGGTGCAAGTCCAGCCAAATCACATGAATGAATTTCCTGTTTGCAGCACCATTTCTCTGCCTTCCTGTGATTTCGTTCTGCCTGCATTGCTAATGGGTCAATGGCCATTAGAGGAAGAGAGAGGAAGAGAGGGGGGGTGGGTTCACAATCTGCATTCGATGAAACTACATCCTGGTTCCCCCAACCACAGGTTGGAACTTCCACTTACCCTCTGAGAAACAGATCAGAGGGGCCCCAGGCCTTGTTTGATATGCCCCGCTGGAAAGGCATGCCCCATGTGCTTTTCTCAGGCATGCCCCACTGGTAGTGTGATCCCCATGTGATTTTATTGGACATGACCTCCTGTCTATGATTGACGTTTTCTGCACATTCCCTGGTCTCTGATGCAGTTGGATGAGTGGTGGCTAGCTACACAGTGTCTGAAGCTGGCAGTGGCTTGCAAGATGACCCAGGTGTGAAGTTGACAGAGTCAATGATGAATTTGGATACATTATGACTATCAAGTTTGAGAGAAGACAGATCTTGATAAACAGTAATGGATGGTGGTATATGGCAATGCATGCTGATTTTTTTGATGAAGTAGACAGGGATGCATTGGTCAAGGAGGAACACAATAGCATCATCATCAAGGTCGTTGCCCCAGCACCCAAGGTAGGTGGCAAGGAATCTGTCGGATTTTGTTATGGAAGCATAATTGTCTATTGTGTTTTGAAAGACAAGGTAAGCATGAGAGTCTTCAATGGCCCTGTGAAGAATTGCGAGATATTGTATAGCTTACTCCCAGGGAGCACTTTGGATCAGAGTCAGCTGCACACTTGTGTGATGCAGCATTGTCCATTCTAGTGTCTGGGATGGGTGATGCACCTGCATGGTGAAACCACTTGCTGGAGGTTGCAGGTGTTGTACCATGTCTCATGCTGCATCTCACATATCCCAAAGCTTAGCAATGTAGGAGGCTCAGAAGCATCCACAGTTTCCCACTGATGCTGGTACATACCAAAATTCTACTGGGTGCTGTTTGAGTTCACATAGATACTTGAGGCTAGTCGATAGCTCAATGAAGGCGCAATGCAATAGATACCATCCTGAAATGCATTGTGGGATGTATGAAAAATCAAAATGGCCAAGAGATCCATTGATGAAGCTGGGTGTGGTCCAGGAAGCAAAATTCTCCCATGTCCATCCACCCGGGAGAACTCCAGGATATGGGACTTTTGGTGCTTCATTTGGGGACCATATTTGGCACAACTCATGCAAGATATTTACAAATGCTTCAAACTTTACTCTGAAACCATGACTGGTTGGATCAGGGGATCATTACTCACTGCCCTATATGTAGGTTCCGAAGGCCTTCGTGGTTTTAGAGCATGACAGTATTTTAATGGCAATGAAGGTCCTTGCCAAAGCTATCTGCAATGAGGAGGATGAAATGTATGATATAAAGGAGACCTTTGAGGCTCTGGTGACTCTGCAAACCCTAGTGTACACCATGACAGGGGATAGTGAATCAACTACCCGGACTGCCTCGCATGCTGACTCTTCCCTTAGATTCATTTTGCTCTTGATAACAAGGTGGCAAGAGTCAAAAATGGTGTCATGGGGCCTCGAAAAATCACAAAATATATGACAAACACATATGCTTAGATTTATCAACAGCATCTTCACTTCATTTGGATGGTTGTAAAACAGAATTGGGACCATTATGACAACATACAAACCAGGGTGTGCAATGGACTTTGGTAAAGACCTGTTATCTCCACGCTCTGGGGCAGCTGATGGTATTTATGATGGCTCATAGCACATATCTTCACCTTCCATTATGTCAGGCATTCAACAAAGGTCCCATGTTCTTATTTGAAGAGCAGGAGAAGGAAGCAGAATGACAGTTAAACAGAGTTAGAAACATGATATGATGTACTACAGTACATCATATCATATTCATCAATGGCCCATGTAACATAGTACCGACTGTCCATGAAGCCATGCAGGGCACAATTACTCAAAAACACGCAAAAGCCAGTGCTGCAGTGCTGCAAGTTAAGAGTCTGAAGTAGTAAGCGCAATTACTACTGTACTGTATCTACTACATCTGATTGCAGTCTACTTGTCTAAGTCATGGTTTCCTATGTTCCCTCTCCATTGTTCTGTATGTTTTGAACCTCTGAGAGAGTGTTTCCAGGTGAAGTCCTAGGTCTCTATTTTGATTCACCAAGTAGATCTTTGACTTCAAGACAGCCTGTTAGCATCTGTCAGCATCAATGTTATACAAAACTCACATTCTGCACCGCATACCATAAGATATCAACAAATAAAAAGTCTTCAAGCTTCTGACTGTTGGCCCATTTCAGCAAGTGTTTGGTCTCCAGTTCTTGCACTTTTGCTTTTTTTTACACACCAAACTCTTCTCAAGATTTCTTTGGTCCAGCCACAAATGTTCAATAGAGAGTAGCTACTCCTCAAGACTGTTTATATCCCCATTCTCAATTGGTGAAAATGAAAGAATATCATGATCAATTGACAACAGCCAGGCCCAGCTGTTGGAAGCTCAGATGGCTTGGCTTGATCCGATCAACCCAAAGAGGCTTTTGTGCAAACATTGCCCAGGGTCTGAGATCAATCCCTAGAGACTGAACAACAAAATTTTTTTGCGGGCCCAAAGATGGTAGGAAGGTGCAATGTCTGATGTGATGTCCACGAGACAGCATGTGGGTGGCCAGTGACTTAGAGCTCAAGCCTGCATGGTGAGAGGCGACAAGAACAATGAGGCTGAGGAGATGACAAAAGCTTTTTTTGGGCCTGGCATGGCTGGGGCAGGGAGGATGATGGCATACCATGGATGATAGTGCTCGAGGGCATAGTGAATAACATAGAGTGTGCAGAGTAGTAGTACACCAAAGTTTGAGATGACTGCAAAACTTGTTAGACTAGTTGCTCACTTCTGTCAACAGTGGTAGCAACTTGTTAGCCTCATACTTATATCTATAGGCACGTAGAGAGTATTCAAACTTGCCTTAATCAGAGTGGGTACAACAACAGTAACCTACTTAGAGGGGCCCACAAAGATAACATGAGATTTGTCAGTATTATAGGTGGCAAGTCCTAGTCGAAAGATGACAGTAATTTAAGCTAGGAGAGCCCACCTGTGCATGTATGCAATGAGGTGGAGGCTCCAGAGGGATCCATTGGTATTATGTGCAAGTCCAAGTCAAAAGATGACCGTAATTCAAGCTAGGAGACCATCTGTGTGTGTATGAAATAAGGTGTTCTTGGGATCCAAAGCACTTGCAGTTGACTACTGATAAGATGAAGCAAAATTCAGGGCCAAGCACTAGATTATGAGCAGAGACATAATTAAAACTTATACTATGTATTTCTACAGTCAAGGTTGAGACTCCAACTTTCAATCTGGGATCTCTCCACCTACATCACTGTGGAGCAATCATGGTTTTCACGTGCTTTGTGGTGTAGTAGGCCAGGCGACGAGCAGTCTGCCTCTGATTTGCACTCAGCCTACTACTCTCAAGTCTGTCTAGCCTCCTATCAAAGCAATCATGATCTTTCATATGCTTTGCAGAGCGTATCTGCCTCTGATTTTCATCTCAGCCTATTACTCTCGAGTCTGCCTAGCCTCCTATCAAAGCAATCATGATCTTTCACACACTTTGTGGAGCACAGGCTTGAAGAACTGCACATGCCATGGGCCTCAACTTTTTTCTGTGCTATCATGACCTTGTTGCATCTTCTCACTTCGAAATGTAACTGAAGACCCATTAGATACAGTCTGTAAAGGCTTCTCAAGTTCAAAGTTCTGATGGACATTTACCAGTGTATAGCCTGCTGTGGAAAATCATGGGAAAAGGAGTCAAGTCTGACGACACATCAAAATGTTTGCAAGTTATATGTGGTGGAACAAGCAGCAAGGTGGGAGGCATTATGGCAGAGAGCGTGCAAAGCATGTCAAAAATGGGTTGAATGTTAGATCCCTGAGATTTAACACTGAGACTCCGAACCTCCGGACCTCCAAACTCTGAAGTAACTATTATATTCCAGTTTAGTTCTTGTTGTTTGCCTCTTAAGGTATAATACTCATTCATGACCCAAAGTAGAATACTTGTACCTCACTCAATCCAAACCTCCAACCCTATTCCAAACTCCAATTATTATTCGACTCTTATATCCTTCTTGTTCTACGTTTATGTCTTTCTTGTTATATGTTCTTAGGATACAATTAGGTTACAAGGTATTAATAGTCCTCCAATCTTGTATCTGTTCTTTAGTTTGAATATGTTAGATCCCTGAGATCTAACACCGAAGCTCCAAACCTTCGGGCCTCCGAACTCCGAAGCAACTATTATGTTCCGTTTTTAGTTCTTGTTGTTTACCTCTTAAAATATAATTCTCATCCACAACCCAAAGTAGAATACTTGTACCTCACTCGATCCGAACCTCCGACCCTACTCCAAACTCCAATTATTGTTTGACTCTTATGTCCTTCATGTGTTACGCTTATGTCTTTCTTGTTCTACGTTCTTAGGATACAATTAGGATATGAGGTATTAATAGTCCTCCAATCTTGTATCCAGTTCTTTAGTTCGAATATC
>QFFB01000524.1:14089-65744 GCA_003316465.1 Ramaria cf. rubripermanens
AATTAGGGATCAAACGATAGTGGGTGGCGCAACCCATAAGTTGAAGCCAAGTCCCTACTCCCCTCGCATACCTTCGAAGTCTGACCCCCGAGTCTCCGATCTCCGAAGTTCTGGGTAACATCCGTGAACTTAACAGAATATTGACTTATTTCTCATTACCAACCTCCAGTATTCTTGCATCACTATCTCCGTAGTTAGATGCTACTAGTGATACCTCCAAGTTCAAACCTCTAGATAATCTCCAATACTCCAATCTCTAAATTAGGGACTGAATTATAGTAGGTGGCGCAACCCATAAGTTGAAGCCAAGTCCCTACCCCCCTTGTATTACTTTGAAGTCTGACCTCGAAGTCTCCGACCTCTGAAGTTCCAGGTAATGTCCATGAACTTAACATTGATATAAAATGCAAGCAATGGATGGATGCAACAAATGTGAGTAACTTTGGTAATAAAATATGATTCAACTCAACTCTGATCAATGTTTTTTTAAGTCTAGTAACATTGGGCATAACAAGTACATGGATGCGGACGATGCTGATCATCAACCCATGGTGGTCAATGGAAGCTTGTCAGATCACAGGCAGGTGCAGTCCCTTCAGCCTGAGTTCATCCCACCTATCAGCAGACCCACCCAGTGCTTCAAAAACTGCATGGTTGAAGATTCCTGGCACATGAGTATCCCATCTACTAGTGGATTCACTCAGCTTCTTGACAGTCCAAGAATATCCCCTCACAATGGTTGTTCAGAGGTTGACTCTAACTCTAACATATCAATGAGTTGGAGATCACAGAGACTTCTGCCCCAATTGCCACCTGATTATCTCCCTGAAGGACCTGGACCCCTTAAGGACAACTCCCTGACAAGCTCACTTGTTGAAGCTCAAGTTGAGAGTATGGAGTCTACCCCCCACACTCGAAATGATTCTCTGAATGGGTTCGGGATCACACATGTTCAATTATGTGTGTGACAGATGATATATACCATTGCAAATACATTCAGTCTCTATCGAGTGTATCAAGGCATCCCCAAAAATATCCTGGATGAGAACCTGGACATCACAGACCTTACTGAATTTGAAGCCATTGGTGACACACAGACCAAGAACTCCACAAAGCCAGATTTCAGTTCATTCAAGAATCCCAGTACTCTCAACCTGCTGAATTGGTTTTGGAATTGTGGATCACTTAAAAGTGTTGGTAATCATGATCGACTTGTTAGAGAGGTATTCCATGCTCCAGAAGGGTTCAACCCTCAGGATGTTCAAGTAGCTGACCTGCACACATTGGATAGGCTTCTCCAGTCACCCAGTCAACTTCAAGTTGCAGATAAGGATGATGTGGATTCACACTCTGGTTTATTTACATTCACAGACAGTTGGATTGAGACTACTGTTGATATACTGGTACCTGACTGTGTCCCATGTTCTCTTGGCAAAACAGAGGCACCCAAATTTTCAGTCCCTCACTTTTATTATTTCAAGCTCACAGAAGTTATAAAGGCAGCCTTCACATCTACGGCCACAAAAAGATTTCATTTTTCAGGCTACAAACAATTTTGACAACCACCAAATGACCAAGCTGCACCTCAACATGTTTTTGATGAGGTTTACACCTTGGACTTGTTTCTGGCCATGGAGGAGGAGATCCAATGTCTACCACCAGAGCCAAATTGTAATCTTCCTCAGGCAGTAGCAGGGACAATGTTTACATCTGATGGTCTCCAGTTGACCAGTTTTGGAACTGCATCACTTTGGCCTGGCTGTACTTACTTAGCCAATCAATCAAAGTGGGAGAGGGTTAAGCCCTGTGCCTGAGCCACTCACCACATAGCCTACTTTCCGAAGGTGATCTTTCTATTCAAGATGCATATACATATGAGCTGACTAAATGATTAATAGCTCCCTGACATGATAAATAATTTTTAAGCATGATTCCTGAATATATCAGCAAATGCTAAGGCAGCTATCTTGATACATCTGAAGTGCAAACTCTTCCAAGCTTGTTGGGCACTTCTTCTAGATTAAGAGTTCTTACATGCATGGGTCCGTGGAATCATAATAAGGTGTGCAGATGGAATAACTTGGAGATTCTATCCTCAGATCTTTACATACATGGCAGATTATCCTGAGAAGTTAGTCTTCCAACTCACTACCATCGTCTTGTGGCTCTGATGATATACCAGAATAATTGTTTGTTCAATTCAAGATCTTGGTGGATGTCCTTGTCCATGCTGTCTCATTCCTATGACTCGGGTCCTCAAGTTAGGCACTAAATTATATGCTCAGTGTTATGAAACTCTATTGCACAAGGATAATAATGACCAATGCTACAAAATCTTGCTATCCCATAAATTCATATTTAAAGAAGGTCATAATGTCACAAGTGAAGCTGTTGAGAGAGTTCTTAAAGAACAATCATTAACTCTGAATAAGGTTAGTGGATGTTATCACTATCCTCACATAGCTGACTCTTTCTCTTCTGCAGAATGCATTCTTGGATTTCTCCAGCTGCCTACCTGAGCCACGTGTACCCTTGGTGCATGACTTGTGGTCCTTCTTGTTTCACTGTGTTGGCTTCATGCATGAGTGGGAGCTTGGCACTTGGAAAGCATTGCTTATTCACCTCCTCCATATCATAACCGCGCAAAGTGCTGCAGTGGTTGTGGAGCTTGATTATTGGTATGTGCCCTCTCCACCCCCTGCTATGGTTGTAAGAATCTTCTCTAATATGCCATGAATAGGTTTCATAACACTCCTCCATTTGGGTGAGATACTATTCACCAATTTCATTCCAACATATCAGGTCTGAAACACCTTGCCGCCCATGACTTCAAAGATATGCTTCTAGTCAGTCCACACCTGTCATCTCTTGTACTTAACTGAAGGTTGTTGAAGTGTTCCATTGCAGTATTTGATGGCCTTCTCCCTTCTCTGCATGATGAGATTGTCCTCTCTCTTCTGTTTATTGCATGCTGGTTTCATTCACTTGCAAAGCTAAAAATGCACACCTGAGTCACTCTCATGGCCTTGGCCACAATCACAACCATGTTTGGGCACTAAATGTGTTAATTCAAGTCTTAAACTTGTGATATAATCTTTACTGTTGGACTCAATTGTGAAGTGAGTGCATGTGCTCAACATCTAGCTTGTCAAAACCCCATGTCTCCTACTCCTGCCGGAGGCAAGAAGCTGAAGACCCTCAACTTATTGACCTACAAATTTCATGCATTAGGAGACTACATCTCAACAATTTGCTGGTTTGGAACCACTGATTCCTACTCCATGCAAACAGTTTGTCTGACAGATGATTTATTTTATATCATCTGACTTTACTTTTAGCCCAAGCTAGGGCATTGCACATCCAAGGCATCTTACCATCGCACTAGCAAAAATAATTCCACCAAGCAACTCGCTTCCATAGAGCATTGCCAAAGTAACTTACACCACATTGTAGATGCTAGAAAAGAGGTGGGAACCAGCGCAGCTCATCGCATGCATCACCCAGACTTATTGGAGTCTGAGCTGATATCAAACACGAGTGCCAACACACACCATAACATTGCCACAAGTCAGAAAAACCCAGTTCACATTGGGATGTGGATTAGAAAGAATGCCAACAACCCTTGCCTAAAGGTACATTCTAAGTTCACATTTCTTAGTGTCAGCTCATAATATCTAGCACTTCATACCTGACCTATGGGACCATCTCCTCACACATCTCCTTGACATCACTTTTGATGGCGATGAACATAATTTTACCAAATCTGATCACACTACTGTAATCTTCAAGGACAACAAAATGTATTCTCACAAGGTATTACATATCAACTACACCACTTATGACCTCCATTGGGGACAAGACACGATTAAACCTTCCACGCCACACTGCTATGTTATGTTGAAAGCCCACAATGATCAGACATCCCAAGATTCTCATCCTTTTTGGTATGCACAAGTTCTTCGTATCTTCCATACTTGGGTTGTCCACACTGGTCCCCTCTCAAAATCCCAAGCCCCACAAAGATTCAATTTCCTATGGATATGCTGGCTAGGAACTGAACCCAGCTACTGTGCAGGCTGGAAAGCTCTTTGTCTCGACAGTGTAGGATTTGTAGGTGATAAACAAGATAGCCCTAGCTTTGGAATTCTAGACCCTGCCAATATCATTTATGCCTCCCACATCATCCCTGTGTTTGCATATGGACTTACTTCCAAGTTTCTCAGCCTAGGCCCATCAATTATAAGAAGTTATCTGAATGAGCAAGATTGGGAATCTTTTTATGTCAACAGGTAAAACCATCATGCTGTCGTAATTGTTTCTTTACTCTAATCAAGTCTTCACAGGTTTGTGGACTGGGACATGTTTATGCCCTACTTTGGTGGAGGTATCGGTCATCTAGGACAGGAATCGTCTCATATACATTGGGAAGTGGCCAATGATGATGGTGATGATGATGAGGCCAGTGAATCTATGCAGTTCCAAAAGGTAGAATATAAGGGTGTCAATTCAGATAAGGACTTAGATGACCTTGATGAAGCCAACTCACAGTCAGATGACAGCCTTGAATTGATGATGAATTTTGATGGACCTGCGCTTGCCCTGAACCATGTCGCTGGGGCTTCGACACGTTGGAAGCATCTCAAGTTGGCCACTGACAAACTCAGGCTCATACACCCTGCTTGATCATGCCTTGGATGCAGTTAACTTCTAATCCTGCCCAGCCCACACTGTGTTTCACACCCAGCAGTGAAAATCACATGCTTTCTAGGCCTGATGTGAATCTCTACTATTTTCAAGTACCTGAAGACAGTTGTCATAATTTGTGCAACATGCGATTTGGGTGTCTCAAAACGACTCGGCTCCCCTTGTTTCTTCCATTTCCTCCCACATACAAAGTACATGCTTCTTGCTTACATATTACATGCTTCTCTCACTTCACTTGCAAATCAGTACTTTTCTCACTTTGCTTGTGAATCAGCACTTCTCTCACCTTCTGTTTTGGCACTTCTGGGAGACAACATACAAAAGTCCGACAGTTCAGCTGTAAAATCCCATCCCCATTCGTTCTGTCATTCCACTCAAACCATCCCTAATTAACTACTTGTTGCAACCATGCCTACATCCAATATTAGCACCATTGAGTACTCCCAGTTGGGCACAACAGTGGGCCAGAAATGTACTCATGAGCCCAAGCCCCTCATGTCAGGGGAACCCCGTTTGGTGATCCATGGTCCTGGACCCATGATCCTCCATAACCCCATTTAGCAATCCATGGCCTCAGACCAATGGTCTGCAATATCTCCTCAGAATATGTGTGTGGACCCACCACATTCCATTGCTGGCCCACCATCCTCCTCCCTCTGGATATGCCCTAAAGCAAACCATTGATTGCTGTCTAAGATCCGCTCTTCTATGCACTATTTTTAACCCTCAAAGTGGATCATTGACTGCTGTCAAAGATCTGCACTTTTTGCTTTCCCATGCCTGAATCTCCTTACTCCACAGAGAAAAGCTCTACAGAGGTTGGTCTGTGCATGACATCTCTGCAGTAGTATGTAGTATATAATCATCTGCTAGTAGTTGGGGATCCTTAGCCTTTTCTCTTCAGATTTCCCCTCTGCTATTGTATTTAGTAATGATTATAACTTCAGATTTCCTCTCTGCTAGCTGTGTGATACATTCTCCACAGATTTGAGGGTTGCCCTTACACCTCACCACATCCAGTCAATCCAAGCAGTAAGCACACTTTAACGCCTGTTTTCATGTATGCTTTAACTTGTAACTGACTCGTCATTGTATGCATAGACAAAAACAGGATCTGCTCACGATCAAAGTGTGGCACATTGGTCGTACCATGGATGCATTCTTGAATCCGAGCATGGCCATTAACTTTGGTTTGGAGAACATGGTGGCTCTGGCCTTGGTGACACTAGGTGACCTTGAAATTGAAGGAATTATGGATGAGTAAGTGGCTTTCAATGTCCCCCAGACTCATGGTGCTCATTCTATTATACAACACTGCCACAGGCGGATCCATTGGTTTAAAATCTATAAACATCTCTGTGCGAGGATATGCCACTTTGAGGGGCACATCATTGACATTGAGGTGTGTACCTTCTGTGAGCATGAGAAGTTGGTATGTACCGTTGCCAAGTTCATATTACAACTCTATGTATCTGAATTTTGTGCCTATAGTTCAAGGTGGGCCTGTCAGCTGCCCACTCTGAGGATATCGCAAGCTTGAAGGTTGTTGTGGTCAATTGGCTCTCTGCCCCCCTTTATAATGCTTCAACAGCTGCATACCCCCTAGCCTATAACTCCAAGACCACGTGAGGGTTCAATAACCCTGTGATTGGTGAGCTCTTGTGCCTAACAGATTTGAAATGGTCGGACTCAGCATATGCACTCCCCTCCTCTGCAATACTTCTTATGTTCCGGTGCTGATATGATTCAGTGTACAACAGGGTTTGCGTGATGGCACAATAGATATCCAGCCATCACAATGGCCCAACTTTGTTTATGAGGACTGCACAGTACCATCTGAGGGTGAAGATATGTGGGTCGGCTTCCTATGGCACCAACTCCTGGTTAAAGTGAGTGTCACACCCACAGTTGACTGCCACACTCCCAAACTGTTAATAACTTGCACCTAATCCAGATCCTTAAACACATTTACACTTCTCCTAGTTATGTGGATGGTGTGGACAGTAATTAGGTGATGCATTCCAGCAAAGCAGCCTTAGTGGGCATGGTGGGTATGTCAGTGGGCACCATTGCTGATGCCATAGTAAAGGTACAGATTCATTGTCTGTTCCCTCACTCTAGCTTATGATCTCAACCAGCTTCGCCATTCCCTATCCACTCATCCTACATTTCAAAAAAGTGATAGGATGTCTAACAATCAGTCGTTTCACTATGGTCTACTTGAAGTTTTGGAGCCAGGGGAGTCCCAGGAACAGGTATGGGAGCTTCTACAGTGGTATGATAGGTAGGGCAGGTGGTTAGTTCTATCCATGAACTCCTCACAAAAACCTCTTTGCACTCTAGACAACTATTTCCTGGACAGGAATCTGCTAAGGAACTGGCACCCAATAGTGCACTTGCCAGGATGCGTGCCCAAATGGGTATAACAAGAAATGCTGCTGCAGTAACTGTGTCGGCCAAGTAGATGCTCCCTCCCCCCCCCCCCAAAAAGTTTTAGTCAAATGCCTTCAGAATGTTAAATAGTAAAACCTAATATGATTCATTGCTATCTTTACCATTCTCATTGTAACTATAGAGATATTACAAGAGCTATTAAGAAATTCATTCTGTACTAGGTAAATCACACTGAAGTACATGCTAGATATTTGCAAGTACTGCAATGGTTGACAACCTGTTGCACCTTGTGCAGCCCTACAAGGTTTTGTAAGGTGAATCACACTGAGGTATGTGCTAGATATATATAAATGTGCCCAACTCATCCTTTTATATACAAGAGTGCATACCAGACTTGTGTATATTTGGGTATGTGCTACAGCAATTTACCTTATATATGACTTTGCAATATCCCGGCCATTTTGCTGATGGCCTGCCGACGCAGCTTGAAGCGCGGTGGCATGCGCCACTCCATGTACGTTCGCATCCGCTCCTTGCTCAAGCAGCAGTCGAACGACCTCCAAGTGCTCCTGCAGCGAAGGGCCATCCGTCCCTCCGTGTACGTTTGCATCTGCTCCCATCTCCAGCAGCAGTCGAACAATCACCACGTAAGACGATTTGGCCTACAGTGTGGTGCCATGCCTCTCGCCGTGTAAGTTCGTATCTGCCCCGTTCTCAGGCTTGGAGCAGGAGTTGAATGACCTCAACGTGACCATTTGACGACGCGTCGCGGCTGCATGAGTGCTACACGTCGGCCTTTACGTCAGCGAGTTCAGCTAGAAAGGATGGTTACAGCATGATGCAAGAGAGGATGTGCACTGACAGGAATAAAGATGACACCCGGCATGACCTGTTAGCTTGTTAATATTTCACCAAGTTCTTTCACATTTGAAATGCTGACCGCGACCTACTGAGAGACTGGAAGTCCGGGTCCAAACAATCTCCTCTGCCTGTTATTATATTGGCCAGCGATAGCTTCAGCGACTAGCTGCCAGTAGGGCATTCTGAACCACGCAGGAACGTGATAGCTTGCCATAATTCTTCGCCATGTCAAAATACTGGTTGAGTTTAAAATTGCAAGGTAAGCTAATAGCTCTATAGAAGTGCTAGGTGCTTCCTGCTTCGAAAATTGTTCAATTACGATGAAATAATTTAAAGTGAATCAATCAATCACTTTCGAAGGCATGCGTCGCAGGCAGGCAAATCGCAGGTTTCGCCAGGAACAACCAAAAAGCGTGTAAGCGCTTGTGAAAGTCGGCAAACGCCGGCGGTGTTACAAACTGCTGAGCATATCGTCAACCTCGTCTTCAACGACCTCAAGACCCATCAAGGTGAGATAGCTGTGCCGTATTCCTTGGAGAGGCATCAGTAGACACGTCGGTAACGCCTGGATGTGAAATTTAATGGAAGTGAGGCGTGTAGCGAACTGGAGTTGATGGATGCTTGTCCAATAGCCTTGATGTGCTTTTTTCTTGAGTTTGCTGACAGCCTCCTTCGCTTGACAGACTGTGACCTAGACTATGGTCAAACACAACAACGGTCAGTTGCATCGCAGTATCACTCCCAACGTCATAATTAACTACATCCCTTCTCCCGTACAGTCCTCCCGAACGGGCACTTCCACAAGGACTGGCAGCGCCGAGTGCGCACCTGGTTCGATCAGCCCGGCCGTAAGCTGCGCCGTCGTCAGGCGCGTAAGACGAAGGTCGCTGCGCTTGGCGTACGTCCCCTCAAGCCTCTGCGCCCTGCTGTCCGTGCGCCGACCGTGCGCTACAACACCAAGCTGCGTGAGGGCCGTGGATTCACCTTTGCAGAGCTCAAGGAGGCGGGTATTGGGCGGAAGGCAGCACGTGGGCTTGGTATTGTGGTCGACCACCGCAGGCGGAATTTGAGTGAAGAGGGCAAGAAACTGAACGTAGAGAGGCTCATTGACTACCGGAAGAGACTAATTGTCTTCCCAAAGAAGGCGAACAAACCCAAGAAGGGTGACTCGACTGTGAGTGTAGGTTAACTCACTAGCTGGGACGCATTAAATCTTTTGTGTGGACAGGGTGATGAGCTCCAGGCCGAGACTACTCGCCTACCAACTGCCCTCCCCGCTCCCTATGTCCATGAGGGACCCCGCAAAATCACCGGAGAAGAACGTGAGTTCAAGGCGTACCGTGCGCTCCGTGATGCACGTGCCACCGCCCGACACGATGGCATGAGGAAAATCAGAGCAGCCAAGGTGCGATGCGATACTGGCACTGTGTGCATTAGCCTCATCGAGCTGACGACCTGCCGACACGCACGCAGAAAGAGGAGGAGGAGGCCGCGAAGAAGAAGTAATATATGGGTTGCTTTCTTCAAGTGGTTCTCTGCATGCTCCCTGTATACTCTCAAAATACTGGAGCCGGATCTGCCGGCTTATTGCTGCCATGTTTATGTGATGCAATCCATGCTATGCCTACACTCCCACAATGCCTTATAATTTTTCGCAAGTGACTATCAAGCCAAAATAATCATTAACGTGAAATGTTCATTTCATGAACATGGTTTTGTGTTCTCCTTGAAGTCAGATCAAATGCCCACTAGGTGTTACGCCGACATCACTGTTATGGGTTAATACTCAGAGGTTAGGCATTTAGCTCGAGCGTACTAATTCAAGTCAAAGACGGAAGGAGATGGACTTCATTTAATACGTCAAGTATATGAGCCCACGCGCACCTAGGTTTGAACATATAAACGATTCAAAATCCACAGGAATCATTGGGCTTGGAACGCATGTAAATTACCCACAATGCAAGATGTGATACTTAGGTGACATGTAAACTCTATTGCACAACCTTCATAGCGTCCTTGACCCCAGCATCCGCCACCATTTTCACAATCCCCACCTGTCTAGCCACCTCCCTCAACACACCACGCACCTCCTCATTACCCTTTAAAAACCCGAACTCGGCGTATTCGAGTCCCTGCTCCTTAGCGTACTCTTTAACCATATTGCTGGCGACACGGAGGTTATGCCGGGGCAGACGCGGAAAGAGGTGGTGCGTGACCTGCAGGTGCAGCCCGCCGTGCACGAACGCGAGTGACGGGGGACACACGACATCCGTGGTGGTACGCAGCTGGCGGTGAGGGAACGACTCGTGTGGGCCCAAGTCGGCGGTCGACCGCGAGAAGTGCGAGAGCACGATCTAGGGCTGGAGTGAGCACCGCATTGGAAAGGTGAAGACGGGAACGCACTTGAACGTGGAGCGGGCTTGGGACGACGTGGCTCACGAGGACATACACAAACACGGTCTTCCAATTGCCAATGCCGTACAGCAAGAAGCTGTACCACGACCAGAATGCGAGGAGCGCACCAACCTCAGCATACCAGTGCCAAACACGCCGGGCACGCATGAGGAGGAAACCGTAAGAGTTGGAATAAAGATTGAACCGCGCGAGCGACATGACGACGTAAAACAGACGATGCTGTAAAGATAGAAGTAGCGAAGCAGCAGCGTTAAAGCGCATGATACGCTTGTAATATGAGGAGTAGAGGTTGCTGAGAAAGGCGGTACTAATAGCGAAAAAGGGTATGTGCTGTAGAAGTGTTTGAGTCAGTGTGATGGCAACAGACGGTACGAAAATACCTGGATATCGGGGTCATGCGAAGGGTGATTGGTGACCACTATGAAATGTCAAGGGACAGAAGGAAGCCAGAAGGGACAGGGCTCACGATGGTGTATATTGTGATTCTAAAATGGTAAGCTGTCAGCACAGGGAAGACGGGACGGCATGGAATTGCTCACATCGACCCACCAACCGATGCTGATGCCTCCAAGCAAGTCGGCGACGAGTATGGCCAGAAGTCTGTCCCAAAGCCAGTTGTGGGTGACGCCGCAATGGCCGAGGTCATGTGCAGTGAAGCTCAACTGGTGCCAGAGAAGACCAAGGAAGACGGCACTGATGAAGAAGTAGGACAGTGAGTATGCTGCAGCAGAAACTGCGGCAAGGAGCATGTAACGGAGGATCTCGGGGCCATATCCAGAGATGAACGGAGTGTCGTACAGGCCAGCCTGCTTTATGCGGTGATGAAGGGTGCGGTATGCCACGATGTGCTGCTGCTGGGCAGCCGGGGAGAGCGTTGTGGGTGGTGGGCGAATGGAAGAAAGAGAGGGGGCATTGGTGTCCTTTGCGTCTGCTTTTACGAGGAGAATCTGGGAGGGAGTGGCATCGGAGAGATTTGCCGCATCTGCCTCCCTGAACCAAGCCTGGCTGCCGTTGGGGCCCGTCCTGCGCACCCAGCCGGACATGACGGGGGGAAGGAGAGGCGTCCAAGGGGGCGCGACGCGGGCGACGACATAGTGCCTCATGCGCTGGAGGGTGCTGTCCGAGTGGTACGCATCCATTTCCTCGGAGGCGTCACGGCCGACGAAGTGGAGGATGGCGAGGGCGCCGCCAGGGTGGTCGGCAAGCCATTTCTGGGGAATGCGGTGGACAAGGTCGTGGCGTATGACAAGAGATTCTCCTGCGAGAATACGGGACTCGACGTCTTGTCGCGTCCAAAAGGGGATCATTGGCCTACCGAGTCGTAGCGCCGCCTCAAAGCATTGTAGCAACTAGCAAGGTGTAGAGAGACTCTTGAAGTCGCGGGCTGTCTGCAACTGTAACAATTTGTTGACAGAACGCCTTTTCGTTATTTCCCTGTACTGCGCCCAGAGCGCTGTTGCCAGCTGCCGCTCGACCTCAGTGCCACAGGCGTCACGCGATGTGTGACCGTGATCCTCAGTCACATGTTGGTGCGTGTGGTCCCGGCCGTGTGGACGCACCCTTGCCCGTTCCATATGGCTGCCTCCCATCGCCGTCAGTCTTCTGATCCCTTCCGCGACAACGCCCCGCAAAGCCTTTCCAGCTACGATCGCAACGGTCCTCGTTCTGCGCCTCTCCCTACGCCAAAGGACGACATGCTTTCCGCCGTCAGAGACTCTGTTACAGTCAAGCCTGTCACTGACCCTGCCAGGTCCAAGACGGGAAGGTCCCATCCGTCGTATGTCGCCCTTCGTCTTTGCTCCTTCTCATCCTCATCTTTTTCTAGCAGCACGTCCGGCACAGTCACGCCCCCTCGCACTCGTCGTTCAGTCTCGTCCGACTCCGTTCCTCCCCCTGTAGACAAGTCCGGGAAACCCCCTCGTCAAAAAGCCCCAAAGAAGGCCAGCATGCATGCAGATATCATCGATAGACTCGACTTTTCGGGTGTCGGCGCTGCTAGTATGTTCTTCTCCTGGCTTTTCCCTACGCCAAGGCTCACTTCTGCCTGAGTGCTCCATCATGATGGCCCCTTTGATGCATGTGCGCCCTCTCGCAATAAGCACAAGCACAAGGCACCGATGATGGCATGGGGTCCCGGCGACAATGTAAACGACCCTCTCGCAAATGTACCAGACTTCTCTGCAGATCGTCGTCTTTCCCCCCTCGCACAGTCCACCCTCACCGCCATGTCTTCCTATGACTCTCCGTACGGTCCCGCCAGCCTCTATTCCGGCTCCCCCGGTTCTCCGGGCTCTATCCCCAAGAAACGTGTAGACGCCCTCGCCGAGGCCTGGGGCATGGCAGAGCCAGAGCCTTTTGAGGAGTTTTTCGCGGGTGGTGGCGACAGATCCGCCAGCAACTCGATCATGAACGGCAAGGATGGCCACAACAGTTCATCCTCTAGACGCGCCAAAGATGCCCGTGACGCTTACAGGGACCATTTCGAAGACGGATCTCGTCCCTCTCGTTCCCAGCACCCCCGCTCTTCCCTTCCGCCCCCCAAGCCCATCTCCCTCCCGGGGAGCCAGTCCACAGAAGCCGCTTCTACGCCCACCCTCTCTTCATCTCCAGATGATTCCAACTTCCCCAACGGTGGCGAGAACACCCCTCGACGCTCCAGATCTCTCATATCTCGTATCCGCAAGATGCGTGATGCGCCAAACGTACCCGTTACCTACGATGAGGAGATCGAGCCTTCCGAGTCTACTGGCGAGTCGCCCCCTGAGTCCTTGGAGAGTGGTGCTACGCCATCCGTACCTGTTCCCCCTTCCCGCCGTGCCATGCACAAGCACCAGACTTCCTTCCTTGGCCGCTTTACACGTTCGCCCGGCGGGAGTGGCGGTGGCGGCCCCACGATCTCCCCGGTCTCGGACACCTCCGAGCGCTCTGCAGACTTTGTGTATATTGATGATGAGACTCGAGAGAAGGAACTCCCTCCCCCTCCAGGCGACTACTTTGGAGACGTCGCAATGTCACCTGGCCGTGGTCTCGGCAGGAAGACCTCTCTCATGAAGAGAATCAAGGGTGTTCGTCGTGGCACTAAACCTTGATCACTCATCGTAGTCCCGAATCCAGACTTTATTTCATGGCAGAATACCGTGCTCTTTCCTCTTTTTCTTTGCTTCCACCCAGGTTTCCGCATGCATACTCTTGTTTTACTATGTGGGGTCTCCGTCTTCTTGCTCGCCTTGCTGCAGATTGTACTCTTGTACAGTCTCGTCTACTTCATGTACGATCTGCTCTAAATCTCCAATCGGACTGCATTTCATAATTAGCTGCGTGCGTTTAGACCCCGTGCGATAAGCTTTGTTTTTACGTCCGCAATGCCGACTTCTCCCCGATGAAAGATCCCCGCGGCCAGGGCAGCTTCTGCCCTGGTTCCTTGAAATACTTCCACGAAATGCTCAGGACACCCTGCACCACTACTTGCCACCACGGGGATCCGCACTGCCGCTTTGACAAGTCGTATGAGTGCAAGATCAAACCCTGCACCCGTGCCATCACGATCGATACTGTTCAGCAAGATCTCCCCGGCGCCGAGTCGCTCCACACCCCGGGCAAGCTGCACGACACCAAGCGGTCGCGCCTCCCGTCCACCAGAAACAGTACATTGATACCACCACGCCTTTCCGTCTTCCCCTCGCACGACCTCTTCCGCCTGTGGCCCAGTGTACGTGGCCGCGTCAACGTACGCGCGCCGGGGGTCTGCGGATACGACGACGGCTTGCCGTCCATAGGCGTGCGCAATAGTCTCGATGGCACTTTCGCCAGAGGGTACACTTGAGGCTAGCAGTTTCTCAACCGCAAACACGGCTTCACTGCCAATGCTCACTTTGTCCGCACCTGCACGGAAGTACGCACTGGCAACGTCGACGGCTGTGCGACGCGTCCCGTCAGGGTCCACTGAGTCCTAAGCGCAGGCATAAAGCTTTTTTATGTGGACGCTTCTTTGAGCTGCTCACCTTGATACCGCCGCCAATGGTGAGAGGAACGAAAATCTGCTCGGCGGCTGCCCGGACAACCGCGAGCATAGGCTGATCGTGTAAGGGCGACGAGCGGAAAGACGTGATGTTCAAGAAGCATATTTCGTCCACGCCCGCTGCATAGTAACGTTCTGCCAACGCCACCGGTTTCCCAAGGTTACGCACCGCGCCAGCTGTTTTCGTTCTTAACGTGCTAGTAGATGACGCGGGTCCCGCCTTCTCACGCACGTCATACTGGTCACCTTTGGTAACGACGAGATCGCCTTCGTCGTTCGCACGCACATCTAGGCACGCAATGACGCGTCGTATAAAACCGTCCTTCTCCTGCGGACTTTTAGTGATCACGGATCTGGTCTGCATGTCGGTCTTCGCGTTATCCATGGGGGTCTGCAGCCATCGGTCAAGCAACCGCATGCCTGCTATGCCCGATTTCTCAGGATGAAACTGGGTAGCGAAAAGGTGACCTCGACGCACAGTCGAAATGAATAATTCTTGTCCGTACTGCGTCACCGTATGTGCCCAGGATGCAATATCCCCAGCAGGGTCATATCGCGCACGATATGAGTGCACGAAATAATATGCCGCGTCTTCTGACATGCCAAATGACGTTTCTTCGGTCACCGACTCGCTGAACAGCGCAGAATTCCAGCCCATGTGAGGCACGGCTTTTGTGGCATCGTCAAACCGTTCAATACATGATGGGATGATCCCAAGACCTTGGACGGAGGCTGCCTCGGAAGAAGATGTGAAGAGAACCTGTAAGCCAATGCATATGCCGAAGTACGGTTTGCCCGAGTTAATATACCGCCGCAGCGGCTCTAGTAGCCCTCGTGCTGTGAGATGTTCTATAGCAGTTTGAAATGCACCGACGCCAGGAAATATAAGTTTCTATGCAGCGTCATCATACATATCTACCACATGTCTTGGAGACTCACCGAGGCACGATCGAAATCTGAAGGAGAAACTATCCATTTGAAGCTGTATCCTAATTTCTGGAGCGAATTGGCTAGACTTTGTACGTTTCCAGCACCATAATCTAGCAGGTATAGATCCATGCCCCGCACAGGCAGCGTGGACGTGAATTAGAGGGAAATGAGACCTGAAAGAAATGACTCGTGGATCACGTGACTGATGCTATTGGGAAGTATGGCATCGTCGGCAATACTACGATTGCTGCAGCCTCCCAGCACAACAGAGTCACTGGAGCGCGCTTTACAATTTCTCAATTCCCATTTCCAATCTCTGGCGCAATTAGAACATGAGGAGACTTTACAAAACATTGTCGATGATACGCGCCGGAAGACGGAGGAGCTTCGTGCAGAGGTGAGAGAAACTATAGCATGAGTTGAGATATCGATACCAGCGTATTACTACAGCTCCAAAAATCCCAAGCCGCTGTTGATAAGTACATCAAAGACACGTTATCGGCAACCCATGGTCACCTTGCTACAGCGCAAGAGCTGTCACTTACCAGACACGCCCTCACGGATGAACTCTCTTTACTCTCATCTGAACTTGACTCTTCCTTGAACCGGGATGGGCGAGAAGACCCTACGCTATTGGAGGAGCTCGAATCGTTGCATCGCAACCTTAAGGAATTGAAAAGCCTCAGGAACTACGTGTTGGTCATCGAGCGCGCCTTGCGGCTTAGGTGAACACGCTTATATCTGCTTGATTGTATGTCTGAGATCATAATACCTCTAGTGAGGCTGCAGTCGCACAAGCACAAAGTACACTATCGTCTCCTGAAGCCCGTGGTTTCTCCCCCTCCTCCTTAACACAATATCGGCTACTACATTCCTTTGCCGCCTCTGTTTCCACTTATTGCTCTTCGGTAGATAATCCGTCACAAGCTCAGTCTCGTGCGTCGGTTACACATGAGGAGGCACAACCCTTAAAAATCGTCAAATTTCTTTCAAAAATCCGTGACCGTACATGGTCAGACATCAAGGGAATATTAATTACGTGAGCCGATGCAATTACTCCCGATTTAAATAAGTACTCAACCAAGTGGACTTAGTAATTTGTTGAAGACTGCTGAAAAAATGGGTTGGCCGCAGCCTATAGAGTACAGCTCTGCTTTGCCCGATAATCGCGCGCTCTTTGAATTGGAATTCCTGGATCTTCTCAGGTTACAAGATGTGTATGTATTGTCTGTTACTCTGTCTCCGCTCAGCTAATGATTCGGCCCATACCTCTAAGCGGTGATGAAATACATGGGTCTGATTCCCATTGCAAACGTGACGGCGTATATCCCATTCAAGCCCTGATTTCGCCGATAGCTCTTCGTTTTAAGTTCCATTTTGAAAGTAAAAGGGATACAAATCGAGTGGACAAGGTGACATCCTGTTCTTTGAAGTCATACCCTTATTGATGGCGCATATTTTTTCAGCCAGAATGGTACTTCACACACATCCTCAATGTAACACATACGCATCGTCCTTTCATGGAGACCACAATTCAAGCACTTCTGTCCACGACCCACTACAAACATATCAATGCTTTTGTGAGCACTATTCCTCCCGGTCTCAGGGCGAATAGTTATCCTTAATACGCTCGTTCAGCGGGAGTTTAGTCTCCATCTATTCCCGTTACTCACACGCAAACTGCGTCATACATTGCCTCGCATTTTACACCACCCCTCCCTTCTAGCACACACCGTTTATCAATCATTGGCCTTTGATGCGAGCCTGAGAGACCAAGGCTTCTCCTTGGAAAGAACAACTGCGGCTACAGGCATGGTCGAATTAAACAATAATGATAGCAAAGGCGTTACCTGGGAAGGACTAAGCATGCAGATTCTTGGACAGAAAGAATGGTTTGAAGCCTGGCTGGAGGGAGAGCGCAAATGTGAGCTCCCATCTTGTTTCCAGATATGGGTATTAAATGCTTCATTAAAGTCGCCGAGGACCAGTATAACGATATCATCAGCTCACCGGATGCTTGGCAAGTGGCCGATGATGCTGGTGATGGAGACACTTGCAGCACAGACGTGGAGTTCCGACCAACGAACTCTGCTCGAAGAGTAAAAGCTTTGATTGAACAGATTACCGGTGCGCTGATGTTTATCAGTGGAGAGATATCATCTAAGCATACCATTCGCAGACCGTTACCAACCCCTTCCACGCTTCACCGCGCGCACCCGTTTTCTCATTACAATTCAAATCCCAATTCTGGAATCATACCATTCCCGCATTTCTTCTTCTCTGGACGCTTTTGAAACCCTATCTTCATCTTTTGTACGTGCGGTGCCCGGGGCATTAGCTGGACAGGTCGGTCACGGCTCCGACACACGAAAATTAACGGGCGGCGTGGAAGGCATGGGCAGACTGGTTAAAGGCGGTGTGAGCGCCCACTATATTGCGGCAGAAATGGACAGATGGGGGGAAGACCTTTTCTTTCTGGAGCTCTGGTCCGAAATCAACGCACGGGCAGCACTACGTGCCAAAGCCGATGCACATCCCCTGCTACCCGATCCCTCGGGAGATGCTACATCAGCATTGCAAGATGTAGAAGCAGCTTCTAAGGGAACGATCTTTCAGGAACTAGTGACACAGTATCGCGCACTAGGAGAGCGTGCTGAGAATATGATTGTACGGCATGTATGCTCGGAGGTGAATTCAGCGTCTAAGGCCTATTTCACGAGGTGAGTATGCAACTATCCTCTTCGGTCTCAAGCTTATTGTTATACCATCAGACAGTATGAATCTGAAAGCCCGTCGCCACATGAGGAAGGGGTCTCGATACCACCGACACTCGTTGCTCCAATATCGATTTTGTCGTCTCATTTAGCATCCTTAGCGCATTCATTACCCGGTTCTTTCGCCGCTATACTCTACAGACGTATATCCTCCTCTTTGGCTGCCGTTATTCTCCAGCAACGAGTACTGCAACGAGGTATTGGTCGACTTTCTCTTGTTGAAGCCAGACAGATCGCCGAGGAGTGTCTGTTATGGGTGCAGGCTTGCCGAATGACCATGGGACGTTCAGTGAGGAGAGTAGAAGGTCCTTGGGCACAGCTTCTAGATGCCATGAAACTCTTGACACTCGAGGAAAACCAATTCCGTATTGCGGTTGATCGTATATTTGATGCTGATGCAGGTGGTCTGGAGAAGCTCAATGAAGAGCTTGGAGTATCGGAACTAGGTCTGAGTGACTTGGTCGACGTCGTCAGACTCCGGGAGGACTGCTGGCGGTAGAAGCCCAGAGAGAGGTACATCGACACAGACACAGACGGTTTGACAATCATTCGGACCTCTGTATACGATCAGCATCATTGATGGCAGGGAACCAGGACAGACTCAATTTGTCACAGTCGGTAATCAATCAATTCTGATGCAGACGTCGACCTGGTCATTTCGACTGGGTACGAATGCAAGTCGTTTGCATTAGGGATATTTAGGCTTGTTCGGTTTTACTGCTACTCTCTATGCCCGGCGTCCGGTTACATTGGAGTAGATTTGAATTTGCTTACTCCACTGAACGTTAGCCTGGTCATCAACGCATACATGGCATCTGAGCCTCGGTTGGACCTTGATGTCAACGGCCGAACGTGACTAGGCGCGGTGGCCTAATGCATTTCCCAGGTGGAGAGAGCGGCCTATAACGAGGCAAAAGTTTTACAGTTTTAATTGGCCCATCGAATTCTGAAAGTTTTCGACCAGCGAGACCCGAGGGTACCCGAGAGAGCACCTTCAAACTTGAAATCTGACCTGGGGACAAGCCAGGTACAGGCGTGTATGATACACCTGATCAGGTCACTGCAACTTGTGATTATCTATATAAATTTTACCGTATGGCCATATCATATATATTTACCCACATCCTAAAGGGCATATTGAGAAATAGGGCTGACCAATCATGGCGGAGGTTCATCCATACCAGCAACTACAGGCCTTCCAACAAGATCCCCGACTCTCTCCGAAGGAGAGCAAGGGTTCTATCGACAACTTTTAGCGGAGTCCCACTAAAAACCTGTACCTGTTCCGATTGGCTATCAAATCCGGTATGAGTGGCCACTTGAATTAATTTTTTTCGCCTGTCTCCTACATCGTTTGATTTTCGTTTTTGTGGTCGCTATCTGCACCTTCGATATTGTCGCTATAAGCACGTTCTTCGATTGACTATTCTATTTTCATACTTGGTGTGTATGTTGCTCCTTGTGATCTTTCTTTCGCTTGATCTTTGAGTTAGTATTGTATTTGTATGTTTTGCAGTTAAATATTATAAATTTTGAATGTTGATGTTGCATGTGCATGGCATGTGTGAGTGCAATCCTCATTGTATATCATTTTCCATCACACATCACACTCAGAGTATTGAAAATGTAACTAAGTCTGTGTGTAATGCTACTTTGTCTTGCCTTCATTGAAATTAGATTCATGATTCTAAGTAAATCATGTTGAAGTTGATTGTTGAATCATTTGGTGAAGATTGCAATCATTTCATAACTGTATCAATGCCTGATTTGTGTGCTTAGTTAACTAGTTTAGATGTTCACTTGGCTATGTATTCCCCTTGTAGTCATCAGCAAAACAGCGCCGATATTGCAAGGTCATATATAGTTATATATATGTCTGGTGATGCTGGGCCATGCCTAACTGGACATATATATGACTATATATAACTTTGCAATATCAGCACCCTTTTGCTGATGGTGTTGCAATGGCTGCTATTTTTGAAGTTAATTAATTATAGAAAAGAAATGTTTGACTTATTGTGACTGCCACCTACTGATTTTCCAGGTGCCATGTTAAGTTCATGGATGTTACCTGAAACTTTGGAGGTCAGATGTCTGGACTTTGATGGGGTGAGAGGAGGGTAGGAACTTGGCTTCAACTTACTGTATGTGTTGCACCACCCACTATCGTTTGATCCATAATTTTGGAGATTAGAGGTTTGGAGGTTGTCTGGAGGTTTGGACTTGGAGGTATCATTAAATAGTATCAAACTATGGAGATAGTGATGTGAGAAGGCAAGAAGGTGGTAACAGGGAAATAAGTTGATATTCAAACTAAAGAACTAATAAAAGATTTGGACTATTGATATGTTGTATCCTAATTGTATCCTAAGAGCATGGAACAAGAAAGATATAAATGTAGGATAAGAAGGATGTCATGAACCAGTTTATTCCACCATAAAACTGAGTGTCTAAGCAGAACCATTTCCTCAACTGTCTCATCAGATGACCAACATCTTTTCATACTCTGAGCTGAGCCATCATCTCCATCATCTTCAATGTGCCTCACTGCCAACATCACTTATGCATCCACTCCATCACTCCCCATGCAGATACCACCAATCATTCAGGCTCCATCACCTGCCCACATTAGGCAACAATCTGACAGAACTAGCACAGATAGCATGGACTGGGAAAGCATTGGTCCCCATGACCTCTTCTTCAATCCCAACTCAGGATAAGTTGAGTTACCAGTGCATTACATCTCCAATGCATGTGAAGGCAAGCAAAGTGTGGAGATTGAGATATTGGAAAGTGGCATCAGCTCCCCATATGACCCCTATCACTTCAACTACTCCCTGTATCCTCCTTGACCATCTAATCCTACACCACCTCCTTTGATCAGATCAGCAGGTCAGGCACTGCCTTAGAGGCTATACACTTGAAGTATGGAAGTGTGGTTCCAGATTGTTGGTTGGTTTAGGGGTTAAGTGATGACTCATTGCTATTCCCTTTGACTCATTCTTGTTCATTGTGACTCATTATTACCCCCCATGACTCACTATTGTTCTCTCTGACTCATTTTTATCCCCCTATGACTCATTGTTAAGTATTGTGATTCATTTCCCCTTTTCTGTACCATTGTTACATTTGTACATTCCACACTCCCATTCTACCTTCTGCACTATCGCTTCCATTACTACCCTACCTTTACTCAGTTCTCTGATCCCCATGGCCCTCCATCAGCAAGGGTACCTTGTTCCTAGTGGAACATCTTTATCCCTATACCGACAGATGATGGGTACCTTCTTTAGATATCATAGATACATCCCCCCCCCTGTGCTATGATCCCCAACTCTGCTTGTGATCCATATTGTATACCTCTTCTGCTCCGATTCGGAACTCATTACTGTTACCTTCTTACATGTACCCTCTAGTATATAAACTCCTGTATTCATACTAAGTAACCTCAGTTTGAATATTGACCACATTTCAGGTTAACCTTGTCTGTAGTGTTCTTAGTACACTTCGGTCATTACTTCTGCACTTCTGCACATACCACAGAACAGTGCTACATTGCTTGGTCACTCTGTTCTTGTTTTGGAACCCTTCAAGACTTTGGTGTTATTGCTAACACTTCAATCTATCAGAATGTGTCATATACAAGACTTATAGAATACTAGCACTGCTGCAGCACAACTCTGGAAATAATTTAATATTTGTACCTTGGTTGCAATCTGTGCAATAACTAGTCCAAGTTATCACAGATGGAAGGCAATGTGTTTCTTAGCAGCAATGCATAATAAACTATTAGACTGTAGGTTCAAGGACACATTCAGGGTTCAAGCATATTCCAAAGAAAGAGGAATACACCTAGCAGGCAAGTTTATAAATGGATTGACCTGATAATCTGTCAGTGCACAACAATAACAAGAGATGTAAGAGAAGTGTGTGTGAGGTAGCTTTTATAAGCAACTTGACTTGACTTGTGAAAGATACTGAACAGGAAAATCAACTGATCAATAACTCTCAGGTATTAGAGTGCAACTGGCAAGACTATCAATTGTCAGACTTACTCTGTAGAATTTCACCTGGAGTATTAGTCCAAGTGGCTAAGCAGTAAAGCAACTACTTAACTGAGAATTAATACACTAAGTAAGTGTAAGAACCCTAGCTGTGGTTAGCAGCTTAGTAAGATGTGCAAGTAACACAAGTTGTGTAGGATAGAAGATGGTTGAATTGATAGTTCTCCAAGGCAGGCAAAAGGCCTCCTTTTATACCATATTGTACAGGTACTTAGATAAGCAGGTAGAATCTTCTATCTATTAATGGAACAGGGGAAGAAGCTAGTGGAAGCTGGAAGAAAGATCTAGGGGCTTCTGACAGTTTCCAGGGAGTTCCACTGCCTTCTGTCAAGTTCAGGGGAATTCCCAACCAATCAGGGCCCTTCCACACTAATGACTCACTGTACAGCCTCAAATGTCTCAGCACCATGTGATAAGGTCAGGTGGACCTGTCTCACCAAGATTTGCCTGATTTGGTTAAGTGGTTGTGGCTCCACAACCCTTTAGTCCAAGTTTGGTAATTTATTCAGACTCAGTGGCTGAGTCTGAAGGAGCCATGACTTCGGGGCTGTGGGAGCATGTGTAGACCTGTCGGAGTTTGAAATCGAAAGTCCGTGACATAGTTGTGGATACAAGTGGGTCCATAACTCTGCAGCACAAAACAAGATAGAATTGAGAGAAGTAGGCCTCGGAAAAATTGGGGAAAATTGGGGAAAAATAGAGGGATGTTTGAAACACCCTAGAGTAATTTTTATATGGTTTTTATGGGCGAAGATCCCAGGCAATTTCTTATAAGGTGGTGTTACAAAGATAGAGGACTATTTAAGGCTGGTTGCACAGCTGGATTCCAAGAAGAGGCATTCTGCTGGTTGAATAATGGTTCCCACACACTGTGAGCATGGATATTCCCATTGGCAGTGGCAGTGGCATGCTGGGCCCAGGCATAATGAGCCTCATAGTGATTGCCACCTGTTCCACCTCATAGGCCTTGATGGCCCTCTCCCTCCCTATGCTGAATGCAGGATCATTCAGTGAGTTACCTGGATTGCATGCCAGGTAATCGTCTTTGAGGTCCCTCATGACCCATGCCAGCCCCCAGACTTCTTCTGGGGGTCTGTAACCCCTTTTCTGCTGTCGTTTGGATATGGCAGCTTGGGGGTCCATGTTCAGCTCATCCCTGGAATCAGTGGCCTACCCTGTCCTGAACTTGTCAGCAAATGAGTCTGGGACCTCGGACCTCTGTAGCTTGATCTGGTCCACAAGAGCCATGGGCTGGGTTGATGGTCCCACCTCCAGATTAAGAGGCTGTGCTGATGGTCTTAGCTGGGCTGCAAGGGTGACAGCCCAGGTCAATGGACCTGCCTCAGGTTGAGGGGGTGTCTGGAGGGAGGTCATCCGGCCTGTCAACAGAGCTGGCTGGGTAGATGTCCCTGCCTCTGGCTGAGGCAGGGGCCAGGGCTTGCCCATGGCCTTCATTGGCCAAAGTGTGGGTGTTTTGCTTGGCGTTGCCACCAAGCTGACTTTTGTTTCCTTGAGCTTTCACTCAAGGGCTGCGATTTGCTCACAGTTACAAGCATTTTGTTTGCACTCAATGTGGAGCGTACTTTGTGAGTCCTTTAGGGACTCCCTAAGGTTGTTGATGCACCCTTGGAGACGGCACCCGACATTGGACTCAATGTCATGAAACAGCAGCGGCCACACTGTATTGATGGCATCCTCAACATAGGAACACTTGATGTTGATTTGCTTGAGGCCACAAGCCTCAAGCAAGTGCTGGATGTACCTGTTGCATGGGGCACATTCCTTCAGGTGGTAGATGGCTGTGCCACCTTACCACTCACTAATCTGCCACCCACTGTCTTGGTGGGCAGCTACCATGTTGGTGGCATCCATCAATGTTGTGGCGGATGTTGACACAGTGGCGGCTACATCCATGGGGATGTCTCAGTTGTCGCACATCTTCTTTTGGAAAATGTGATGGTGGTGGTGGCTTCTAAGAAGACTTAGCCTTTTTTCTCGGCATGATCCAAGCAGGTTTTATAGTGGGGTGTGATTCAGCTCCACTGTGTCACGTGATACTCATGTGATCAACATGACCTATGTCTGTCATGGCAGGTTGTGTGGCTTTGTTATGCCCCGAAGCTCTAGGTATGCATCTAGAGCTTTGAGCCCCTTGCACGCTGTCAAGGGCTCCCAGGTAGTGTCTCCGAGAGTCCACCTGACTTCTAGCTGCAGCCCTTTAGGGCCCATCCACCTGTGGGATATTATCTTGTCCACTAGCCATTCCTGCTCGTTGTTTTGGCCGACGTCATGGAACAACTTGGCCTCTCATCTGGGGAATCGCTCATTGTCATTCGCGATGAACTGACATATTAACCCTGTATGGAATGTCAGGTTGATTCATTTGACTGCCAATTTGGGTGGTAGCTCTATGGTTATTATAGAGGCTGCAGGATGAGCCTTATGACCTTATATGGCCCAATGTGCCTGGGGACCAGTTTCCTGGCCCTGGCCTTGGGGAGGGCCAGGTTCTGTGTCGAGACGTAAACTAGGTCTCCCGTGGTGAATGAATTGTTCATGCAACATTTCTTGTTTGTGTGAAATGTCTGCGAGACCCAGTGGTCTAATATCACATCATGTGCAGCCATCAGATTCCACTTCACCTGTTGGGTGAATTGTTTGACACCATTGAACTTGGTGTCAATTGTGGCTGGGATATCTACATAAGGCATATATCCATGGTTTAGCTCAAATGGAGCAAAACCCGTAGTGGTGCTGACATTAATGTTCAGTGCCAGCTCCACCATGGGGCATTTGTTGGCACAGTCCCTTTGGTCATCCTGGATGACTGTTCTGAGGATCTGGCTGATGGAGTGGTTGGCCTGCTCTGTCACCCCATTTGAGAATGGAATGATGTTGACATGAGAAGTTTTGTACCTATTAATCAGTGTAATTCACGCCAGAACGCAGATGTGAACTTGGAATCACAATCTGAGACTATCAATTCCAGGATTCCATGGAGTCTGACTACTTCCTTGAGGAATAGCCAGGCTACTTTGTGTGCGGTGACTTGTGTTGTGGTAGGCATGAGATGGACCTGTGATGTTAGCCGGTCTATGATTACTAGCAAGTAATCTTTGTTGCGGGATCAAGGGAGGGGCCCCATGAAGTCCATCCCTATGGATTGCCATGGCCTGTCTGGGATGGGCAGGCTATGTAAAAGCCCTTGAGGCTTTGTTGTGCTAGACTTGTTTGTCTGGCATCTTCCACATGACATGCAGAAGGCTTCTATGTCTGTGGCCATTCCTGGCCACTAGTATGATTGTCAAATGTAGTTTGATGTTATACATTGACTGTAGTGTCCAATGATCTGGTGCACATGATTGATGATGATTTCGATCAGCCTCCCCCTTTGGAATGCATTCCTTGGGATGCATATGACATCTTTTCAGAGCTGGTTCTTGGTCCAGACCAGCCCGTCTCATATGCCAAATGTTAGGTGTGCTTCTGGGATTGCCAGAATTTTTGCACATGTAGCATCCTTGTGATACACGTCCCATAGGACACTTTTCAAGTTCATGGATTCCTCTACATAGGCTTGTAGTGGAACATTGTCATTGCCTGATGCAATGGTGGTGACCTTGTCATTGATGGCCAGCTCTGTCTCTGATGGCCCCTGTTCATAGCTCTTATTCATGGTGTCTGACTCTACCATGTGAGCCTCCTTTTTGTCTGCGAGACGGTGTGACCATCTCGCTGCTGCTGCATGGTGTGACCATCTTGCTGCTGCTGCATGGTGTGACCATCTCGCTGGTGCCGCATGGCATGACCATCTCACTGCTGCTGCATGGATCTCTGTATAGTGATTGGTTGGCAACAGCTTGCCATCTGGGTCCAATCTCATGTCCACATTGACGTAGACATGTTTGGGATGCTTGTCATCATTTGTGTTGTTCTCGTAGTATCAGGACAGGCAGTCCACTACCTTGTTTTCAACTCCATCAACATGCATGATGTTAAAGTTGAAACATGACAGGAATTCCTACCATCAGACTTGTCTGTCAGACAGGCTCTTTTGGGTCTCAAAATACTCAAGACCCTTATGATCTGTTACTAGGGTGAATTTCTGCCCTAGTAGCTTGTCCTCCCATTTCATGAGGGCTTCGAGCACGGCAACTATTTTGTGCTCATGCATTCTGTAATATTGTTGTGCATTACTGAACTTTTTCAATAAGAATCCTACTGGTCGGCATTTCTTCCAGTCTGGCCCTTGGCCATAAATGGCTCCAATTCCTGCTTTGGAGCCATCCGTGATAACCCATATGGGCTCCGGGTTATGTGCATCAATTAACTTCAGGATCGGAGCCCTGCATGCTAGTGCTTTGATTCTCTCAAAGCATTTTTCTAGTAGCGGCGTCCATGTAAAGGGACAATTATTCCTTATACACCCTGATAATGGCATGGTGTCCGCGGTGATGTCCAGCATGTAGTGTGCTAGGTATTGTACCAGGCCTAGAAAGTGTTAGACATTGTTGAATATTCTAGGCCATCTCCATTCGTGGATGTGTTGCATTTTATCTACATTGGCATGTATTCCTCAGCTGTCTATGATGTGGCCAAGGCATTCATTCATTGAGAATAGAGGTCAATCTTGCTCTTGCTAAGGAATAGATGGTTGTCTCTAAGCTGTTGGAATACAATCTCTAGGTGCATTTTGTGTTCCTCAAGGGATCGTGAATAAATGAAGATGTCATCCATATATACATGGATGAATCTGCCTATACAGTTGCAGAACACAGCTGTCATTAACCATTGGAACGTGGATGGCATGTTACAGTCACCCATTTGCATCACTTGGCTCCTGAATGTTCCAAGGATGGTTGCAAAGGCCATTCTATGTACATGGTCAGGTATGATGCATATTTGCTCATACGCTTCTGACATATTGAGCTTTGATCAATATGGTGCTTGGACCATATCATTATGAATGATATCTTGGTCTGGGAAAGGGGTCATGTCTTTGATTGTTTTCTTGTTTTGCTCATGCAAGTTGAACATGGTCCTCAGCTTGCCGCTCTTTTTTGGCATGCAGAGCATGGGCACTACTTGTTGTGCCACTGCTGGTACCCACCATTTCACGGTGGTGTATCTCTCGATTTTCACCAAGAGTTCTTTGCAGAAATGCTCTGGGAATTTCAGCAGTCGGTAGCATATTTGCTTTCTGGGATCAACTAAGTTGATCTTGTGATTAACCTCATGCATGGGTGGCAGTTCTAATGAGATACCACTGACAAGGTCAGTGATGTTTTTGTCCCAGCTCCTGTGGAGCTGGGGGATTGCATCATCTGTTAGGACAACGTCATGGGTCTGTGCAAGCATGAAGTGCTCTAGGCACCCCTTGTGTCCCACTCCGGGTGGGGTTCGAATACTACTCCATCCCCACATCCTCACTTTGTAGTGAGGACACTTCTCCTTGCATATGTGGGGAGAGCTGTCAGACAGGCCTTGTTGTGGCCTGTCTGCCTCATTTCAGGCCTGTAGCCTGGCATGATGCCTACTCAGGCAACTTGCTTGTCTTTTGGTGGGACATCGAAGGATACTTTCCCAGTGAGCACGATCTCATTGTCAACTCTCATGGCTCCTGGGCTATTAAAGTCCAGGACTATGCCCATCTTTCTAAGGAAAGGTGTGCTGAGTATTGTGTTGTAATATTTGATATTGGCCATGTTGAAATATTCTTCGACTTTGTGTTGACCAAACTTGATGGTTGTGTATGTTCTGTAATTGCTCATGGAGCGACTACCAATGCATGCCAATTGCAAGGCAATTGGTTGTGCAAGGGGGAATGTCTTCATTCCTGTGGCTCATGTAAATTTGGGGGATATCAACACCCCTTCGCTACCACTGTCTAATAGACAGTGTGCCTTTATGCCATTGATCTCCCAATACCCGGAGAGGGTGCCATTCTCAGCTCGCGGTCTCTCAGGCTTATGTTTGCTCCTATGATGATACATAGGTTCTGCAGTCTTGTCTGAGGCCATTGATTTTGCCTGTGTGGCCATCACCCTTGCTGTCATGTGTTCCCTGTCATCTGATGTGATCCTTATTGCACTAGATCAATAAGTGATAGTATGGCTATCGGCCTCCTCATCATCATCCCATTGGTACTTGTTGTGATAAATAATATCTATATATTCTCTGAGTTGAATCATTAATACCTCACCATTATGCGATTACTAATTCACTGTTACACCAAGGTAACATGCCACTAGCATCAGTGCGATTCACTGATCAGAATATTATTGAACTCATATACGAACATATGACATCACGAGTGTCTCATGTGACCAGGGAGAATGAGACCCCAATCGGAGACCAAGCATCTAAAGGACAAATTCGGTGCGATTAAAGATTACATAATCGCCAGGCCACCAGACCATTCGATCATGCTACACTATTCGGAAGTAGTGTACAGGGCCATCGGAACTTGCAGAATGCAAGTGGAACGGAATAACAAGAGTATTCATCGAACAGCTGCCCAAGGAACAGGGCAAAGAGGGCACAAGTACCTATACATGCATTGACATGCATATATTTGAGGAATTTCAAAGATTTGTTTTTCCTATTGTTTCAAACAACATGAATCACTGATTATGATTACCATTCCATGTTGCAAAGGGCTTTGTATCTCCTGACCGAAGTCTCCTAATATTCCATCCACCTGACCATTATCCTCATCATGATCACTACCTGTCAGACTGTATGTAGTTGCCCCTTTTTCCACATGCATCGATTACCCCATTGGCTCCAGATGTTTTATCACAGATTATCTGCGACGATGTAGTATAAATATTGTAGTACGACCTGTACGTTACACTAGTTAGAATATAGTCTACACTCACTCTGAGTCAGAATTAAGTCTGCACTCAAATCGCACACAGTCTACAGCAACTTAAAATAGTGCTATAGATTCGTACTCGCTGTTTTACACAGCTTTGAAGCCTGCTTTAGTAGTACAACTATTGTGACTTACTTATCTGCTCATAGATCAACTTCTCTGAGCCATCACTGGGTAATCCCTTACTCCACTCTTTGTCAATATCCAAGAGCTGAGTTTCTGGTTGCCATCATCCCCATCAGGAACCCGTGATTACATCATCAGGTACCTTGACAAATCTCAGCACGGGCGATTGACTATTTCAACAGTGATTCACCAATATTGCAATCACTCGGTTACTATTGCCACTCACAGGCTCATCTTCGGGAGCTTTAATTGCCACATTAGGAGCATTGATTAGTCATCAATCGCACTTTGTTCCCATGGGCGATACCCATTGAGTGATCATCTTATTCATTCGCACAGACAAAATAACAGGCTTATTGATCTATAACAATAACAGTACTGGGATGGTTCTGGGTCCCATTCACCCATATTGTCATCATGAGGCTCTGCCTCCTGATGCTTGCCCTCCCCCTCTTTGTTGGGAGATGAGGCTCCTTCCTCCCATGGATCCTTTTCAGGATCCTTGGACTCTTCTGCCCTTACACCTGCAGCTCTCACTGCTTTGTTGAGGTGGGGGCAATTAGCCCAGATGTGCCCAGGTTGTCTGTACTTGAAACATGTGGAGCTTGTGCTTGGGCCCTTTTTTGTATGTAATTCATTTTTGTCGAATTACCACTGGCCTGAACGCTTTGCACTTCTGGCCTTGGCGTATTATATACACATGGCTGTGTGGCACATTTTGGCCCAGTGGCTGTCATCTGGGCAGCTCTTGTTTGACTGTCCTGACGTTGCAGCCTAACTGCTGTAGGCCTTGTCATGCCTGCAGCATATTCATGTTGTCAGGGTGGCACATCCTGTGATTGTACCAGGATGCTTCCTCAATCATTCAGGCAGTCTCGTATAACTGCTTGATAGTGCTGAATTTGGCGTTGTATCCCTTTTTTAGCACTTCATTGTGCAATGTCTCATGCAATGCTGAAATGAACTGTTTCCTGAATGTGTATACATCAGGAGGGTGTATCATACATGCCAAGTATTTCGTTAGGTCATTTAGGACTTCTTGGACAGTTTTCGTTCCTTGTACCACTGTGTTGAACTTGTTTGATGTGTGGTGGTGTTTCAGGGTATGCAGGAACCTTTTCTGTAGACCTTGTACTACCATTTCCAGGGTCCAATCCTGTATCTGATGATTGAAACATTCTACATTTCTAAAGAACCACTCCTGTGCCTTGCCCTTCAGGCAGGTGCCTAAGTAGCGGACCTGCATATCAGTGCTGGTTGTCCCTAGGAGGCTGTTCATTTTGAGCCATCTCAAGATGCTGGCTATAAAGACCTCAAATTCTTCGAGGTCTGATCCACCTGCATATGCATTGGGGTGGCCTAATTTTATGCCTGCTTTTGCTAGCATGGACTTTTCAGGGTCCATGTCTGTGCTATCTGCTAGCGCTACCTGTATCATGTGCATGATGCCATCATATGGCTCAGCATTGTTTTCAGCATGATCAGGTATGCCCTGCCCTTCTGTCAGGGCCATCAAATGTCCCCACTGGTTGGGAGGGCCCGACCTGATGATGGCCCACCTTTGACCATTGTCTATGTCTGCTCCTCCTGCATGTGTGTTGTCATCAGTTCAGTGACGGGTATCTCCTGTTAATCCCATGGCCTGTAACCAGCTCTGGCTTCCCAGATCCAGGCAGGCTCATTGAGCTTGTTGTACTGCCTCCTCCATCTCCTGCATCGGGAGATTCTTGCAGAGGGATCGCAATACCGCCTTTTCCGCATGTCTCACTTTTAGCTCTAGCACATGGGTGTGCCGCCTAGTGGCTGCTGCCTCTTTGCGCTCCCAGTGCTCGACTTTGAGCTCTAGACTAGCTGTAGTCATCTCCATGTCTGCTTCTGAGGCAACTTGCTCTCTGATAATCTGCTGGATGGTCTTCTGATCCTCCTTGTTTTTATGACTACTCTGTGAGCCCCTCTCTTTGGGCTCATCATAGTCATACTTTCTCTGACTATGGCATCCTGCCAGTCATAGCTGTCATTGTAGAGCTTCTATGGCCCTACAGAGGTCATTTGTTTTGTTACGAATGCGCTCATTAGCTTCCTGTGCCATCACGGCCAGAGTGATTGCCTGTGCGCTCACGTTCGCACTGTGCTTGATGTGTCTCTCAGTGCTGGCTATCTTCTCGAGCAGCTCTGAGACGGCTTCATAGCCTTCTTCATCTGCTTGGCTCGAGCTCAATTGGTGGCAATTGTTACTCTCAGTGCACCATCCTTGATGATGCTCTGTGTGTCTACTAGCACTACTTGATCCCCTGGCCCACGCATATGTAGTAGTGCTCATGTGTATGGGCACTTCGCATCCTTTACCCTTTTCAAGGAGATGTGGGCTGCCAGGAAGTGTGTGCGATGTAGGGTCATGGCATGGTTTGTCATCATGTATGCTTTGAGACCTACATTCTTCAAGATCTCTTCCACTGTCCATAGCAGGTGGGCTTTCGGTGAGGTCATGATCTATAACTTTGCCATCTTCCAGCTCACAGTTGTGCCAGTCAGACATGAGCCCGACTGTTCTTCCACCATGTTGTGTGAGCTCTTAACTCATGTCGACTTGTATCACATTTTCATAGCAGTACGGTTTTTGGTGTTGTAAGATATCAGTTGAGTACAGCGATAGGAATTGCTGTGATGTTCCAGCAAGCTTCATAGTTCACCACTCCCAATTGATTATTTGTGTTGTGAATATTCGATGGAACTTCAAAAAGGTGTAAGATTCTTATACTTATCACAAGACTCGACTGAAGTCAACCAATGTATGGGATTACAGCAAGTTGTTAAGTTCACAGACATTACCTGGAACTTCGGAGATTGGAGACTCAGAGATCAGACTTCAAAGGTATGTGAAGGGGGTAGGGACTTGGCTTCAACTTATGGGTTGTGCCACCTACCATTGTTCAGTCCCTAATTTCAGAGGCTAGAGTATTGGAGGTAGTCTGGAGGTTCAGACTCAGAGTTATCACTAATAGTATCTAACTACGGAGATAGTGATACAAGGAGACTGGAGGTTGGTAACGAGGAAATAAGTTGATATTCGAACTAGAGAACTGGATACAAGATTGGAGGACTGTTAATACCTTGTAACCTAATTGTATCCTAAGAATGTATAACAAGAAGGATATAAGCATAACACAAGAAGGACATAAGGGTTGAATAATAATCAGAGTTTGGAATAGGGTTGGAGGTTCAGATTGAGTGAGGTACAGGTATTCTACATTGGGTTGTGAATGAGGATTATACTTTAAGAGGCAAACAACAAGAACTAAAATGGAACATAATAGTTGCTTTGGAGTTCGGAGGTCCGAAGGTTGGGAGTCTCGGTGTTAGATCTCAGGGATCTAACACAAGTACATAGTGATAGTATGTGTGAAGAGTTTGTGAGAACTATGTTGTAGTTCCCACAGTTTAACTATACAGTGGGTCCTCGTGTGTTGGGACCCATTGGCTTATACAATGAGCTAATAAGTGTACATACTGTCATATGTGCTAATCTACATGGCCTTAAGGACCATGGGTATAAGACTATGTACCTACTTTACAACACACCCATAACATGTGTCAACTTCTGAGGCCTCAACCAAATCACCAAGAAGGCATGGTACCCCTTACCCACATCTCTGATCTTCTAGATACACCATGCAAGGCCTGTATCTATACTAAGGTTGACCTCTGACATGCCTATCACCTCATCCAAATCCGCGAGGGTGATGAATGGAAAACTGCATTCCAAACTTGATACAGATCATTCGAATGGTATGTTATGCCCTTTGGACTTACCAACGGACCTGCTGCTTTCCAATGCATTATGAATGACATCTTTGCTGACATGTTGGATGTATGCATTCTAGTATACTTGGACAACTTCCTCATCTATTCTGATGACCCAAAGCAGCACCGGAAGCATGTCCAAGAAGTACTCCAAAGGCTCTGACAACATAACCTGTACACCCAAGCTGACAAGTGCCTTTTCCATGCGGACACTGTTGAGTACCTCAGATACATTATGTCTCCAAACAGACTCACAATGGACACTGCAAAGGTGCAAGTTATCCAAGATTGGCCTGAACTAAGAAAAGTCAAGGATGTCCAGTCCTTCCTTGGATTTGCCAATTTCTATAGGAATTTCATTTTCAACTATTCCGACCTAGTAGTTCTGCTGACATGTCTCACCTGGAAAGGTGCTCCATAGGTCTTCTCCAAAGAATGCCAAGAATCATTCAATATACTCAAGAAGGCTTTCATCATCACTCCAATCCTTCAGCATTGGATACTCAAAGCTCCTCTTATCCTCGAAACTGATGCCTCCAACTACACTCTCGCTGCCATCCCCTCAATAATGTCTCTAGACAACAATGAAATACATCTGATTGTGTTCCACTCTTGGACCTTTTCCTCTGCAGAACAGAACTATGATGTGCATGATAAGGAATTAATGGCAATATTTGAAGTGTTTAAAGTCTGGCAACACTACCTTGAAGGATCTCCGAATCCAACCAATGTCATTACTGATCACAAGAACCTAGAATACTTTTCAATGATGAAGCTCCTCATATGATGACAAGTCCAATGGTCCAAATGTCTATCTCAATCCAACATGGTTATATGCTTCCACCCTAGACATCTTGGAACCGAACCCAATGCTTTAACTAGACAATGGGATGTCTACCTTAAAGAGGGGGAAAGTAATAACGCAGCCATCAATCCGCACAACCTCTGACTGGTATTTGTTATAATTACATAGTAAATACTGGCCCCATCACGTATCTCACATCTCCCCCATTCCTTACACATATATCCGTATCCTACATCACATAGTTACATATAACATAGGTAGTTTCTTCACTCCACTTGACTGCTCCGCTCCACTTCCATGCCTGAGCCAAGCCTATACACCACTATCGCTATCTTTTATTTAATACATCATGGGTTCTGTCCCTGCATCCCAACATAGCTAATCTAGACACATGTATATAGCTAGCTGTTTCTCAAACAAAAAAATACCGCTATTTCTTATTATCTCTTTCACCTGCATTGTGTAAGTACTGAAATCGCTAAATTAGTCCTTACACTCCCTTCCAGGAAGTGTAGCGTTAGCAGACACTGTTGATTACTTCAAGGGATCACTTCCCCATATATCCGCCGATACACATACATACCTCGATTACATATGAACTCAAACCGAATTCATCACACCCCCGGGCCCAATAACTTGGGCTGTCACCTACGTCATGTGGATATCAGGATCACACAGTATGCTCAAAACAACATCCACACAATTTTATAATAGTATTCACCTCCAAACAACTCATTTTGTCACTCTGAGCTACATCACTCTGTGCCCCTATACTTCATGCAACCATCACCATGGATATCAACCAACTCCACTCCAATATCTGAACCTCCATCAATTCCGATCCAACCTCAGCAGACCACCTAAGTAACCCAATTGGACAATGGACCCTCAGCCTCAAAGGACATCTCCTACTAGACAACCGGATCTACATACTGGACAGCAATGATCTCTGACTATGAGTACTATAGTACAATCATGATCATCCAATCTCCAGACACTTTGGACAAAACCAAACTTTGGAGCTGGTTTGACAAGACTACGTCTGGCCCAAACTCTAAACTTCCGTTAAGTCCTATGTTAAGTCCTATACTACATGTATGTGCTCAAAGTCACAAAGACATCGTCTGTATGGCTTGTTAAAGCAACTCCCTATTCTGGAATGACCTTGGAACTCAATCTCTATGGATTTCATTGAGAAGCTTCCTCCTTCCTCCAGATACGACACTATCCTTGTTATTGTTAACCAACTCTCCAAACAGTCAATCTTTATTCCAACCTTTGATATGATCACTGCTCCAATTCTAGCCAAGCTGTTCATTCTCCACATCTTCTCCAAGCATGGAGTTCCCTTGCACATGACCTTCAACTGAGGCTTATGTCCTCCTTCTTCAGGTCACTCAGAAAGGCTCTCGACATGAAGCTCCACTTCACATCAGAATAACACCCTGAAGGTGATGGACAGACAGAATGTATGAATCAATCCCTTGAATGTTACCTCCAAATCTACTGCAACTACCAGCAAGACAACTGGTCCAATCTCCTTCCGATCGCAGAATTCGCATACAATAACTCTCTGAATGCTACCACTAGCATATCACCTTTCTTCACCAACAAGGATTACCACCCAAACATCTCCATACATCTGAGTGAGACCTTGCTTCCACCAAAGCAAGAGACTTTGCTGTGGACCTTGACAAGCTACACCAACACCTTTGAACTACCATCTCCAAAGCATAGAAACAGTACTCCACCTCCATGGATCAACATCAAACTCTACCTCCAAACTTCCAAGTAGGTGATAAGGTTTTTGTTCAGTCTGACCACATCCAAACTACAAGGCCATCCAAGAAGCTTTTAGAGAAGTTCTTGGGTCCCTTCAAGATCATAGCTCAAGTTGGATCCGTGTCCTTTACACTCTGGCTTCTGGACAGCATGCAGTCCATCCATCCTGTGTTCCATGTCTCAATGCTTGAAGCCACAACTCCAAACAAGTTCCCAAACCAATCTCTGACACTGGACCCTCTGATCATCATTGATGAAGAACCCAAGTACAAGATCTCCGAAATACTAGACTCTGGGGTGGACAAATAACGCAAATGCAAGTTGCTGTACTTGGTCAAATAGGCTGGATACAAAGGTACTGTTAAGTTCACGGATGTTACCCAGAACTTTGGAGGTCAGAGACTCAGAGGTCAGACTTTGAAGTAATACAAGGTGGGTAGGAACTTAGCTTCAACTTATGGGTTGCACCACCTACTATCGTTCGGTCCCTAATTTCAGAGATTGGAGTATAAGAGGTTTGAACCTGGAGGTATCACTAGTAGTATTTAACTACAGAGATAGTGATGTGAGAAGACTGGAGGTTGGTAATGGGAAATAAGTTGATATTCAAACTAATGAACGGATACAAGATTGGAGGACTATTAATACCTCATATCCTAATTGTATCCTAAGAACATATAACAAGAAAGACATAAATGTAGAACAAGAAGGATATAAGAGTCGAATAATAATTGGAGTTTGGAATAGGGTTGGAGGTTTGGATTGAGTGAGGTACAAGTATTCTACTTTGGGTTGTGAATGAGGATTATACTTTAAGAGGCAAACAACAAGAACTAAAACGGAACATAATAGTTACTTCGGGGTTTGGAGCTCCGAAGGTTTGGAGTCTCAGTGTTAGATCTCAGGGATCTAACAGGTAAAGACAAAGAGACCTCCTGGCTTCTGGCCTCCAAGCTTGGACATGCCTTGGAAGTCACTTTGGACTTTCACCAAGTGTACCCTCTCAAGCCCAGACCCTTACTGCTTGCTAATTCTTAGGCTTCATGCAGTTTCCAAGAAAACAAGTCATCATTATTAAAACTATCTACTGCAAGGTTTCCTCCTCCCTATTCAAAACCTCCATACTAATTGACCCATCTGTGTCATCCGATGCTCCAGACTCTGAGCCCCTCTTATTCTGGAGTATATTGTCCTCCAAGTCTCTTAACTCCTCCTCCCAGTCTTCTGACTCTGGTTCCAACTCTGACTCCACGTCTATGTCCAAGTCGAGATCCTTCCACATGAGGTCCATTATGGCCTCATAAATCCTTTCTAACCTTTGGCTGTTCTTCTCCTCCTCTCTCCAGACCCCAGACCTCATGAGCAATGAGGGTAAGGGACTTCAGAAGCCCCTTCTTGAACTCCAATAACTTCAAAGTGGCCTCAAACTTCCCTAGCCCAGGGACTATGACCTTGACCCTCATTTTCTTTGACGGTTGTTCACTGCCATTGTTCTCTGGTTGTCCGTGTTTCCACAGAGTCGTGGGCTTTGTCCCAACCATGCATTGGACCTTTTGGTCCTGACATGCACAGCATGACATTCCTACAAGAAAGTGAGTCAGGGTACAAAACTGGCACTGTCACTCACCTTTGCCACTGTCCTCCCACTCGCATTCTACTGCACTCTTCTGACAGTTATTGCAGACCCAGAGGTCTGCTGCTTTTCCCTTGTCTGGGGATTGCATCCGGACCCCGAGCCTCTGGCTTTCGGAGCACCAGGGCAACCTTCCAGGACCCTTGCAGGTCCCTCTGCTTCCTCAGCCCTCCAATGTTCCTCTTCCCACATGGCTTGCCTCTTCTTTTCCTCCTCTGCTCACTTCTTCTGAAGTGCTTTGTTAAAGGCCAGCTGCCTTCTTTTCTCCTCAGCCTTAAGCTGCCTCCTTTCCTCTGCAGCCACCCACTCTGCCACTTCCCTCTGAAATTTCTCTTCCTCAGCCTTTTTCAGACCTCTTCAGCCCTCTGTTCCTCCTCCACCCTCCTCACCTCCTCTTCAGCCTCCCTCTTGGCTTCTTCCTCTGCTACCCTGGTCTCTTCAGCCTGGCTCATTTGAGTTCCTTTCAGAGCTCTGCCACCCTATGGGTGAGGTCAGACAATGGCATAGGAGTGTCGGACATAGGGTTAGGGTTGGCTGATGTGGTGCTGTTTGGCTTAAGAGAACTTTTTGCTAAGTTCTTCTGAGCCCCCTCAATTCTTATACTGATTTCCAAATCTCCAATTTATATTCTCACATACATCTCCATGGGCCTCGTGGGCTCAGCCCTTAAAGGGGGGATACTGTTAGATCCCTGAGATCTAACACCAAGGCTCCAAACCTTCAGACCTCCAAACTCTGAAGTAACTATTATGTTCTGTTTTAGTTCTTGTTATTTGCCTCTTAAAGTATAGTTCTCATTCACAACCCAAAATAGAATACTTGTACCTTGCTTGATTCAAACCTCCAATCCTATTCTGAACTCCAATTATTATTTGACTCTTATATCTTTCTTGTTCTACATTTATGTCTTTCTTATTATACATTCTTAGGATACAATTAGGATATGAGGTATTAATAGTCCTCCAATCTTGTATCCATTCTTTAGTTTGAATATTGACTTATTTCCCCGTTACAAACCTCCAGTCTTCTCATATCACTATTTCTGTAGTTAGATACTATTAGTGATACTTCCAAGTCCAGACCTCTGGACAAACTCTGACACTCTGATCTCCAAAATTATGGACCAAACGATAGTGGGTGGCACAGCCCATAAGTTGAAGCCAAGTCCCTACCCCCCTTGTATTGCTTTGAAGTCCAACCTCTGAGTCTCCAACCTCTGAAGTTCTGGGTAACATCCATGAACTTAACATGATGCCAACAATAGAAAATCCATCTCAGGCTACACCTTCTTCCTTGGCAGTGGTGTGATAACTTGGAGCTCCAAAAAGCAGACCTCAGTAACAACCTCCAGCTGCAAAGCTGAATACTCCTCAGCATGCCATATGTCTGTTAAGACTGGGGTCTACATGTGGGACCTTGGAGTGAGCTCATACCAAGGAGGATTGGTAAGGGCTTGGCTTCAGCTTATATGCTGCACCATCCACTAGTATATGTGCCCTTAATTTTAGAGCAAGGTTGGACAAGAGGAGTGGGAGGAGCAAGAGGAATTGGCATAGAAGCTAGTAAAGGATTCAAGGGATATCTAAGTTGATTTCTGACTGAAGAGTGAGGTACATACAGAATGAGACTTATATACAGATAACAGGGACACAGGGTTGGACATAAACTAACCAAGGAAATCATAATGAAGCTTGGGAACAGATAAGAAGTGGGGTTCAGGGAAGCGGACTATTGTGAGTGAGGGTTGGGCTTGGGCTTAGATTACTTTGGGAAGGGCTTGGGTAAGGTTGGGCTTGGGGTTGGGGGTTTGCGACAGGGTTAGTTACCGAATGTGGTTACCAGAGATCCGCAAGGAACTGGATCATATCAGTATTCCCCCTTTAATGCTGAGACCCTCGAGGCTGCAGTAGAGTAGTTGAGTTAGCCTCTTATGGCTATTCAACATCAGCTCCAAGGTGAGACTTAGCCTTTCAGGAGTCAGGATGGTTTGGACCAAAGTTTTTTGAGTTTGCCTTTGATGAGTCAGCTCATGACTGAGGTTAGTTAAAAGCTTGGAGAATGGGCTGCTGGACCCAGTGTAGTAGTCATATTATCCCACCTCAAAAATAGAACATGTCCGGTGCCTGCATCTCTCCATCTAAGCTCCTCGTCACTCACCATGAGCCCACCACCATCAACAATGACAAGAACAAGACACTGGCCACACTACCAACTCAGGGTGTGCTGCCTTCAGCCAAGGCTCAATCTGAGGTCTCTGTTTGGGTAAACATTTGGGATACCTTGGTGATTAACATGTGCAAGCCCTGGTTTGAGGGCCCGATCGGGAAGAATGTAAGTTCGCTTTTCTCCTAAAGTTCACTAAACTTGCTAATGAGTTTCACAGTATACCTGGCTGCAGATGGTTTACCATACACATGCTGGGGCTGGGTTTATCACCTTCTGGAGCACAAGCCAGGCCAAGGACAGGTGCGCCAACTGGGGTGTCGGGTGCATTGTGGAGTGAGTTTGCGCTACCTGCAAGAAGTGGGGTGACTCGTGTCTCTGGTACATTGTCTCTGATCATGGGGACATCAACCTGGGGGCCCTGCATCTGATGCAAGACATGGTCTGTAGTATGCTCCATCACACAGCGGCATCGTCAGGCCAAGGTTGGGGTAAGGGTAAGGAGAAGGCCCAAAGCTTAGGTGAGGACATAGCCGATGATTCAGGTAAGGAGAAGCGGAAGCGGAGTGAGGAGGCAAGCAAGAATAGTGAGGTTGAGGTTGAGGTTCAGCTGAGGAAGAAGCCGGGTCAAAGTGAGTGGTGGAGGGTGGGGAAGACTAGGTGATACGTAAGGAGGAGGAGAGGGTTCAGAGGTTGGGGGCAAGGAGAGTGAGCTTGGCCTCCCCAGCCAAGGTTGGGGAGGCTTGGGCAAAGGAGTTGAGTCAAGCAGAGAGGGTAAGGAAGGGTAAGGCAGAAAGGAAAGTGGAAAGAAGGGAGTTGTTAGAGGCAGTAAAGGGGTTAGGGTACAAGTTAGACTGGCTGACAGGAGGTGAAGGAAAGTAACAGTCTAAGGAAGACAGTGGATGAGGAGTTTCTGAGGATGAGGATGAAGGGGTTATGAGCAACTCTGTGCAGTAAGTTCAGAGATTTGAGGAAGCTAAATAAATTAACTCCTCAGTGACTGTCAAGCACTGAGGAGGAAGGGTCTATGCGAGTATATGTCTTACCCGCATATACTGCCCAACCGGCGCTTAAGCGCCCATACTCGTTCAGCGACCGAACCATCGGTTTGAGCTGAACTATAGGTACACATGACATATAGTGATACAAAAAATCAGTAGATCTCGCAAATCAGGCGAGATAAAAATACAGAAAAATCACAGAAAAATCATTTGAACCTCTCTTGAATATCCTATCAAGAAACATCCTCGGAAAAAAGGTCTTGTAATATATTATGCTTGATTCTGAGGGTATGATGCATATATGCACCCAACAGAGGAGGGAGATCAATTATTAAAAACTGCTAAGGATGGCATTAAATTGGATGATGATGAGGAGTGGTAACAAGGGAGTAGTAAATATAAAAGAGGAACTTGTAACATGAGACAGTTCTCTTGGTTTTCTTTGAGTTTTTCTGAGACAAGTAAGCTACCTTGGGTCATAGAGATAAGAAAATCATAAGTTGGTCAAAGGTCCAGGCTTGGCTGAGTAAGCCTTATGGAAGTTGAGTACTAGTTCCACTATGTGGTCAAGCTCAGAAGCGAAGATCCACAAGGTTTCTTTGTCAGTACCTTCATAACCAGTCCAGTGTACAAGGTATAACAACCTGTAGCTTTTCCTATGGTTATTGATTTTTGAGTCGAGGATCTCAGAAACCTCAAACTTGGGTTCTCCATTGATAATTACTGGGGGAGGTGTGGGTTAGACTTAGTTTGGGATAGTGTTAGGTGAGGCTGGCTTGAGCATGGATACATGGAATATGGGGTGCACAGCTTGCATGTGGTCTGGAAGTTGCAAAGTAAAGGAGTGAGTACCTGCTCAGGCAATGATTTCGAAAGGTGTTACATCCATACCTTTCCGCACTCCCATTCCACCTTCTGTACTATCACTTCTGTTACTACCCTACCATTACTCAGCTCTCCGATGCTCACGGCCCCTCCATCAGCAATGGTACCTTGTTCCATGTGGAACATCTGTGTCCCCATACCAATGGATGATGGGTACCTATTTTAGATACCAAGCTTACATTCCCCCCTGCCCTATGATCACCAACTCTGTTCATGATCCGTATTGAATACCCCTTCTGCTCTGACTCGGATCTCATTACTGTTACCTCTTTACATGTACCCCTAGTATATAAACTCCTGTATTCATACTAAGTAACCTCAGTTTGAATATTGATCACATTTCCCATGTTAACCTTCTATAGTGTTCTTAGTACACTTCCGCTATTACTTCCACACTTCCGCACATACCATGGAACTGTGTTACGTTGCTTGACCCCTCTGTTCTGAAACCTTGGGACCCTGTGATTGTTCAAGAGGTGTAGCACATAAGCTGAAGCCAAAGTCCCTTCCAATCCATCTTCCATTCTCTCAGTCTTACGGTTGTACATTCTATAACAAAAGGACCCAAGAACTTCTTGGTGAGCTTCTTAGTTGGCCAAGTAGTCTTGAAGTATTGTGCTTTGACAAACATGAATGATCCTATTGGAAACTTGGGAGTGGGTAGTTGCTTAATGTCAGCCGATGCTTGGTAAGCTTGTTGAGCCTCAGTTATGGTTTGGTGAGGTTCCTGGTGCAGCTTGTCCAAATTGACTATGAAATCTCAGGCTCAGGCCAAGGTGAGGTCACACTCAGGGTGGACCATGAGCTTCAGGTGGTAACCCTTGTTGGCAAAGAAGGGTGATATACTGGTGGTCGCACTAGGAGTGTTGTTGTATGCAAACTTGGCAAGGGGTAAGAGCAAGGCCCAGTTATCCTGTTGATAGTTGCAGTAGGCTCAGAGGTACTGTTCTAGTGTTTGATTAGCATGCTCAGTCTGTCCATCACCCTTGGGATGATAACCCAAGGTGAAATGCAACCTCATATCTAGGGCCTTGCTCAAGGATTGCCAGAAATGTGAAACAAACTTGGAACCCCTGTCTGAGGTTATGTGCTCGGGGACTCCATACTTGGAGAAGACATGGAGGATGAAAAGTTGAGTGGGCTTTTGCAAGGTTATGGTGTCAGTTATAGGGATGAATATAACCTGCTTAGTGAAATGATCAATGATCACCAGGATAGCAGTGAAGCTGGATGAAGTGGGGAGTTGCTCAATGAAGTCCATGGAAATAGAACTCCAAGGTTTCTCAGGTATGGGTAATTGTTTGAGTAAGCTGTAAGGCTTGTGACATTGAGGCTTACTGCACATACAAGTGGTACACATCTTGCAGTATTCCTTGATGAAGGATCTAATCCCTGGCCTAGTGTAGTCTCATCAAATCAGTTCCAAGGTCTTGTTGACCCTGAAGTGACCCGAGAGTGGGTGGTCATGCTTGTATTGCAGTATGTGAAGTCATAAGTCTAAAGCCTCAGGAACGTAAGTTCAGTTATTAAGTAAGAGCAAACCCTCGGAGTTGGTAGTCCATCTTGGGTCTGAGGTTGACCTGAGGTGCAATTTGGCTACTGCATCTGAAGTGAGGGTTGCAAGGATGTCGGTTCAGATCCTCTCAGTATCAAGTAAGGTGGCTGCTTGTAAAAACAGTAGGGGCTAGATTAGTAGCTCGAAGGGATGAAGCCAGCTGGTGTTGAGTAAACACTGGCTGTAAGTTTTGAGGGTTAATGGTGGCATAGTTGCTATTCCCCTCTTTAAGGTAGATGTCCCAATGTCTAGTGAGTGAGTCAGGCTTGCAACCAAGGTGACCAGGTCAAAAATGGATCATGAGGTTGAACTGAGTCAGGTATTCAGACCAGCAAGCTTGTTGGCATGTTAATAACTTTGTAGTCAAAAAGTATTTGAGGTTCTTACGGTCAGTTATGACATTGACAGGGTTGGCCAAGCCTTCCAAGTAGTGTTGCCACCACTGGAAAGCTTCAAATATGGCCATGAGTTCCTTATCATGAATGTTGTAGTTAAACTTGGTCAAAGTGAAAGTTTGAGAATGGAATGCGATTGGGTGAACCTCACCTTCTAAGGTTCAGAGCGAGAGTATCGTGGCAAGAGTGTAATTGGAGGTATCTGTTTCTACTATCAAGGATTGATCAGGAATCCAATGGGTCAATATAGAAGCAGTAGTGAAGGCCTTCTTTAATGTCTTGAAGGAATGTTGGCAGTCCTTGCTGAAGTTCCAGGGGGTACCCTTGCAAGTAAGTCTTGTGAGAGGTATGGTGATGGTGGAGTAGTTGTGAATGAAACATCAGTAGAAGTTGGTGAAGCTGAGGAAGGACTGGATGTCATGGACCTTTGTTAAGTTCACGGACATTACCCAGAACTTTGGAGGTCGGAGACTCAGAGGTCAGACTTCAAAGCAATACACGGGGGGTAGGGATTTGGCTTCAACTTATGGGTTGCACCACCTACTATCATTCAGTCCCTAATTTTGGAGATTGGAGATTCAGAGGTTACTCGGAGGTTCAAACTCGAAAGTATCACTAGTAGTATCTAACTATGGAGATAGTGATGTGAGAAGACTGGAGGTTGGTAATGAGGAAATAAGTCAATATTTGAACAAAAGAAGTGGATACAGATTGGAGAACTATTAATACCTTGTAACCTAATTGTATCCTAAGAACATATAACAAGAAAGACATAAACATAGAACAAGAAGGATATAAGAGTTGAATAATAATTGGAGTTTGGAATAGGGTTGGAGGTTTGGATTGAGTGAGGTACAAGTATTCTACTTTGGGTCATGAATGAGGATTATACTTTAAGAGGCAAACAACAAGAACTAAAACGGAACATAATAGTTACTTCAGAGTTTGGAGGTCTGAAGGCTCGGAGTCTTGGTGTTAGATCTCAGGGATCTAACAGTATCCCCCCTTTAGGGGCTGAGCCCATGTGGCCCATGGAAATAACTGTGGGAATATAAATTGGAGATTTGGAAATCAGTATAAGAGGTAAGGGGGCCCAGAAGAACTTAGCAAAAAGTTCCCTTAAGCCAAACATCACCACACTAGCTAACCCTAACCCATGTCTGGAACTCCCACACCATCATCCGACCTTTCCCATAGGGTGGTGGAGCTCCAAAAGGAGCTTGAACAAGCCCAGGCCAAAGAGGCCAGGGTAGTGGAGGAGGAGGCCGAGAAGAGGGCCAAAGAGGAGGAGCGGAGAAAGGTGGAGGTGGAGAGTGAGTGGAGGGCTGAGGAGGCTTGGAAGAAGGCAGAGGATGAGTGGATAGCTGCAGAGGCAGAAAGGAAGAGACTCGAGGAGGAGCATAAAAGGCAAGTGGCCTTTAATGAGGCACTTCAGAAGAGGCAAGTGGCGGAAGAAAAAAGGAGGCAGGCAATGTGGGAAGAGGAACATCGGAGGTCTGAGGAAGGTCTGGGACCTGCAGAGGTCTTGGAGGCTCATGCACCAACCCTGAACAAGGTAAAGGTGGTGGACCTTCAGGTCTGCAATAACTGCCAGAGGAGGGCAGTGGAGTGGGAGTGGGAGGATGGGGGTAAAGGTGAATGCTAATAGTTCTGCCATTTTTTGTTTGGACTAATTGTTTCCCAGGGATGTCGTGTCATGTGTGTTGGGACTGAAAGGTCCAATGCATTGTCAGGGCAGAGTCCACGACTCCACAGAAACACGGACGTCCAGAGAACAATGATGGTCATCAGCCATTGAAAAAGACCAAGGTTGAGGTCCTAGTCCCCATGCTGGAGAAGTCCGAGGGAGCTCCAAGGATGTTGGAGTTCGAGAAAGGGCTCCTAGAGTCCCTTACTCATATTGGTGATGAGGTCCGGGACCTCTGGAAAGCGGAGGTGAAGAACAGGCACAGGCTAGAGGGGATCTATGGGGCTATAATGGACCTCATGTGGAAGGATTTGGATTCAGACATGGATGCAGAGTCAGAGTCAGGGTCGGAGGACTGGGAGGAGGAGCTGAGGGACTTGGAGGACGAAGTACTCCAGGATAAGAGGGGTTTGGGGTCTGGAGCATTGGATGACGCAGTAAAGATGCATTAACAGGAGTAATACCTATTAGCCTGCACGCAATGGTCTTTCTACCTGGACAGTCTATAATGCAGTTGTTCATGGGTGTTAAGTTCACGGACGTTACCCGGAACTTCAGAGGTCGGAGACTTCGAAAGTGTACGAGGGGGGTAGGGACTTGGCTTCAACTTATGGGTTACGCCACCTACTATCGTTCGGTCCCTAATTTTGGAGGCCAGAGTATCGGGGGTAGTCTGGAGGTTTGGACTTGGAGTTACTACTAATAGTATCTAACTATGGAGGTAGTGATGCAAAGAGACTGGAGGTTTGTAACGCGGAATTAAGTTGATATTCGAACTAAAGAACTGGATACAAGTTTGGAGGACTATTAATACCTCGTAAACTAATTGTACCCTTAGAACGTATAACAAGAAGGATATAAGGGGTGTATAACAAGCGGAGTTTGGAATAGGATCGGAGGGTCAGATTGAGAGAGGTACAAGTATTCTACTTTGGGTCGTGAAAGAGAATTATACTTTAAGAGGTGAACAACAAGAACTAAAACAGAACATAATAGTTACTTCGGAGTTTGGAGGTCCGAAGGCTCGGAGCTTCGGTGTTAGATCTCAGGGATCTAACAATGGGCAAAGAGACTATAGCTGTGGGTTGACTGGTACTGAGAACAAGTCGTACAACCTGTTCTTCTGAGATATAACACAGGTGACTTCTTGTGATGATCGCCCTGCTTCGTGTGATATATGACGTAGACTTGTGACATGTGACATGTGACGTATGCGCGGCTATGTCCTGTGACAAAGCTTCAACTTGATGCCCTAAACTTGGGACTTGACTTGGACTCGAGTGTAAGACTTAAGAGAAACTTGACTTGAGAACTGAACTTGACTTGTTATTGTACTGAGAGACCAAGCCCTTTATATACACATCCCCAAGCTACAATGATGTCATGCACTGCGATGGGTTGAGTCATATGATGAGCAAGCAGGTCTGAGTCAGAATGAGTAATGGCAAGTACACAAAACACAAAAAGGGAAACAAGGGAGAAATTACAATAGCAAAAGTAAGCAAGAATGTGTCAGATAGGGGTACAGTATGGTGAATGAGTAATAAAAGATCCAAAAATAGAACAAGTATGAGTCATGGCATTAGTCAGCACAATTGAGTCATAAGAGTGAGGGTGATGAATCAACAACAGAAATAACTCCTGAGCTTCTGCTTGATCCACTCCCATGATAGAACACGAGGGGGAGACAGTTGTATACAGTCTCAAGTAACTCTATGATGAAGGTTGAGTCAGATCAATGTGGGAGGGTTGGTTGGGTATGGAGCCTGGAATTCTGCCTCATATTCTTCCCTTCCTTCATTGTGAATAACCTTGCCTGTGTATCCAAGGAATGTGAATGGCTGTGCATCATCTTGGAAAAACACAGAATCTCCAATGGCATATGATTTCAGAATAGAGGAATGTGACTTCTTCATTGAGAGCTGTGCTGCTTTAGGTGACTGGGGGTAAAGCATATGATGAAGCTCAGCATGTCTTTGGATATCTTCCAAATTGATTGGCTATCATGATAATGAGGACAATGTTGGGGGCTCAAAGGCCTGAAGGGGAATAGAGTTTGAAGCTGCATTGTTGATGGCCAGCATGGGGATAACAATGAACTGATAGTCGATGGGTAGGGCTGTGTCGTCTGGCTTGGCTGAACTGAGATGATAGAATAAGCTGAGATGAAATAGATGTGTGTGGAGCTTAGAGTTTTTAAAGACTCCTCAGAGTTTGAAGCTTTTAGATACATATTGTTCAATTTTCCTTCACCGCTAAATGGGGTCATTGCAGATTGTGGGTCTGGGACCATGGATCACCAAATGGGGTTGCCCTGGGTCCATGCACATACTCCAAGGAGATATTGTGGACCATTGGTCCAAGGCCACAGACTGCTAAATGGGGTTATGGCAGATCACAGGACCATTGATTTCCAAATAGGGTTCCCCTAACAGCAATGCTATGGGTACACCAGAGCTAGCTCTCACATCAATAGGTTCTACCCCTTGATTTCTTGACTCTGGGGTGTTGGTTCACTGCACCCCATGCAGAGATGATTTCACTAAACTTATGCCAATCATGCCCCACCCCATCAAAGGGATGAACAGTTCTATTGCTAAAGCTATTGGTGTAGGAGATGTTGCAATAATCACACTAAGTGGACAATCCCTCACCCTGCGACAAGTCCTCTATGTCCCTGATGCTACCATAAGACTGATCTCAGTAGAAAAACTCATAGACAACAATGACTATGTCTCTGTTTTTTCCAAGAATCAATGCCACATATACAATTGGCAGAAGAAGGAGATGCTTAAAGGCACTACAGTATATGGGGGACTATACCATGTTACAACTGCTTCTTCGGCCAAAGCCTATGCTAACCTTGTGAAAGCCCCTGCCAGTCTCGAAACTTGGCACAAGCATCTCAGCCATGTCAACTACCTGTCAATTATCACTATGGAAAAGAAAGGTATGGCTACAGGTATGCCTACCGACCTCTCCTCCATACTGCCAACTTGTGAACATTGCATCCTTAGGAAGCAGACCAAAACCTCTGTGCCAAAGATAGGTGAGGGAGAAAGAGCCAAGGGTGTCTTAGAAATCATTTACTCTGATATCACCAGGCCTGAGGATGTACCTGCTGGTGGTAAATTCTACACTCTTACCTTCATAGATGACCACTCCAGACAGACCTGGACATTTCTTCTTGCAAGAAAGAGTGATGCCATCTCTGCATTCACAGACTGGCTGGTGCTTGTCAAATGTCAATCCAACTGCTCTGTCAAGAAACTGATTACTGACAATGGTGGTGAATATACATGTAAACTATATGAGACTTATCTCCTCAACCGAGGTATACAACACCTCCTCACAGCGCCATATATGTCTGCCAAAAATGGCATCATTGAGTGGAGTCATTGAACTCTTATTTCAAGGGCATGTGCAATCAGGTCTGACACAAACCTCCCCCCTTCCGTGTGGGGAGAATGTGTCCTCACCGCTGTATACCTCAAGAATAGAACTCCCACAAAAGCTCTCAATAACAAGACACCTCATGAAGTTTGGACTGGCCAGAAGCCTGACATCTCTCACCTACAAGAAATTGGTTGCAGAGCCTTTGGGCTAATACAAAACCATCATGTTGCTAAGATATACAACCACTCAATTGAATGCATTCTCATTGGTTATTCACTGAACTCAAAAGCCTATTGGTGTTACAACTGATCCACAGGTCAGATCATGACCTCTCAGAACGTCACCTTCATTGAGTCCCAAGACATCACCCCCTAACAACTCCACCCTGGCCTTGTAATCAGTAAACAAACTGTTATCAGCCAAAATAACGATGACAATACAAGTGAATATGGCATGGAATACAGAGGAACACCTGGTGAGGTAAATCACAATACTGAGGGCAAAAATGACAAGGTAGCAGATGGAGGGGGAGTACCAGCTGCTAGGGGAGTATTGGAGGTAGAGGCATTACCAGAGCTGGAGATCCCTATACCCAGTAATCCTAAAGCTGTCATAATCAGCCACCTACCACGCCATTCCTCCTATGTGCCTCAACCTTCAGCTGCGGGTGCCACCATGTGAAACATTCCCTATACCAGCTGCACTGATAGGACTGTCACTGAGATTACCTCTGCCACCACCTTAGCACACCTTGGGCATGCTACTAGGAGAAATGCCAAGCTGGAGACCAACTTTGTCAAAGACATGGCACTCACCAGCATAGTTCATGCAGACAATAGAGTGTATATGTTACTAATAATTATCAAGTTTGATAATAATTTATTATCACCCTGTAATATAAGCACCAGAGAAGATAATATTTCCCAGCAAGATATTAGGCTAAACATGTGACCTACGTGTTTTTGCATCTTCGAATTGTCTCACTTGATAACCTTTAGTTGCATTCTCATATGTAGGTGATGTTAAAGATATTGTCAAGCCATAATCCAAGACATTTTACCATTAAAAGTCAAAACATGGTATTTAACTATTATTAAACAGACCTTTCTTCAGGATGTCCAGGAGAGCAGCTGAGGTCCGCTCCTGGATTTCAATCGCCTTGTGCTGTGTCTCAAGAAGCTTGGCCTGGAAATCTTCCATTCTCTTATCCTTTTGTGCTTCCCTCTCATAGCTCTTCTCTAACAACTGCATCATCTTGGCCAATTCATATTGCAAATTGGTGTGACTGACACTCATCAGACGCATCCTCTTTGAAGCCCCAGCACTCAAAACAGTGGGGCTGTCGACCGGTGTGTTCTCCTTTATGCTATCATCATCAGAGGAAGGTGGTGAGGGCCGTGTCCGCTTGACCCTGTGACCAGTTATCAGACTCCTCAGCTGCACGTAGCGCATTCTGGGTCTATAATGTATGAGTTAAGAACAAGACAAAATCTTTATAGCACTCACCTCTTTTGCCTGTCCCTGCTGTTCCTCACATGTCTCCTTTGCCTCCCTCAGTTGTACCAAAGGTGGGCATAGCATGTCATCAGCATTGGTATCGAGTGGCACAAGGTCAATTACAGGGTCAATTGGTTGCATGGAATGTGTTGGGGATACAGTGGAGCCATAAAAGGTGGAGGGATGGACAGGGTTCATATACGGGGTTGAGCCTGCATGTAGTGGGTGCAAGTGGACGCGTTTTTCCTTAAAATATTCACACGGTTGTGTAAAAATTTTTATCTAGGTCAGAATCGGCCGATGCTAATAATTACTAGTAACATATACACTCTAATAAGACCCTGGGCCCACCTACAGCCATTTAAACCTTGGAAAAGCAGTCAAGCATGTGAGCAGCAAGAAAGAACATTCTTCCCAATGCCACAGAACTCTGAGGCGGGGAAGCAGCTTCCCCAATTGACACCATCCCTGGTTTTCACCATGTTAGGGGTTTGTCTGGAGTATATCCCGGATACTTCAATGGGAGGTATCCGCACTATATGCGGATGTGGTAGTCTTGTTGTGCAACCATTACTTTCAAGTATTTGACCTCCCAGCAACTTATAGGAGAAACTCAATGCCTTAAGGCTTACAGTAACAATTAATATTTAGTAAGCTCCAGGACCAGTAGGGAGGTCATCGATAAAATGCTACCTCTTTACTTTGAAAGAGACTTGGAGAGTGTCATGAGGTCAAATGAATAAATATGGTAAGACTCAGTATACCTATTTCTTCTGAATTTGGAACATTGAATATATATATGATAGCTGTCGCTCCGGGAACATCATAAATGTTTGCATTGAGCACAGTCAGGCCAACAGCAATTGGAACTACATCGCAATTAACCCATAGACCTAAGCTGAAGAAGAGGAGCCAGTGGATGAAGTTGGCTAGTAGGGCTCCCGAGGGTGGGTAGGGTAGGACTGAGAACGTGAATTGAGCACAATACGACTCACAGTTACAGTAATGTGGTTGGTTTATAATATTTATCAGCTCCCAATATCTGATCGTGTTGCTTTCAGCCAAAGTGTTATAGCAGGAGTGAAGGCTAATCAAGTCTTTGGTGCACCTCCCATAATTCTCACTGTTCAACCGACGTTATTTTTTTCTTGTGATGGTAAGGCGGCAAGGGTGCCTTACAGGAAAAGAATTATCAACGAGACGTGTGGCTTCCGTAGTATGGGACGGCAGGGAAGACTAGCATTTCTCCAAATTTTGACCGTTTGCACATTTTGGAATAGGAGAAAGATGGGGTGTATTAAATGATAAGATAAACGAGACAGTCCGTAGTATAGGTAGACATCCAGGGAAAGATGAGGACATACAGTAATCAGACTTAGCCAACCCCAGCGTGTCTCGAGCCCAAACAATCTTCAACTCCCCTCTGCGGTCTCCAGAGCATCAATTCACCATCTCATCAATGTTGTGTAAGTGTGCGGCGCTCCATACCATCACCTCAAGTTGCGGTTTAACGGTCTCGTGCAAAATATAAGAACAGAAGGCAGGCATGGTAGGTCGCGGATGGATTGGACCATGGACATGCTCCCGTAATGCGGGATTAGGCTGGATAAGCAGAGTCCCATTAAGGTCCAACATAAGAAGTTTTCTAATAGGGGAATGAGGGTATGCTGCGTGGACTGAAACAGAGTTAGAGACTAAGAGGTTGTTTTGGAACCCTTCAAGACTTTGGTGTCATTGCTAACACCTCAATCTATCAGAACGTGTCGTTTACGAGGCTTCAAGAATATTAAACAATGCTGCAGCACAACTCTGGAAATAATTTAATATTTGTACCTTGGTTGCAATCTGTGTAATAACCAGTCCAAGTTAATACAGCTGGAAGGCAATGCGTT
>QFFB01000524.1:65976-79219 GCA_003316465.1 Ramaria cf. rubripermanens
GGCAAGAAAATCAATTGACAATCTCACTCTGTAGAAGTTTCACCTAGAGGGTTAGTCTGGGTGGCTAAGTAGAAAAGCAACTACTTAACTGAGAATCAATACAGAAAAGTAACTGTATGACCCTACCTGGGGTTAGCAGCTTAGTAAGATATGCAAGTCACGCAAGTTGGTGAGTTGGATAGAAGAAGCTAGATTGCTAGATCAGATTGTGCTGATCTGAGGGGGTCAGAGTGGCCTCCTTATATATTGTATTGTACACAGGATTATGTAAAGTGGGGTTCTTCTATCTATTAGGGAGTGATGTCATAGTGATGTCATATGAAGCTATTTTAGTATCTGAAACACACCCTGTAACTATTGTGGTGTGTTTGTGCAAGGAGGAATAAGAATAGATAGCCAATCACCTGCTCTGCTCTGTAAGCTTTACACAGCCTTGCACAGCCTTTGCACAGCCCTGCACAGCCCTGTGAGGTTTTAGGGGTTTGTTTGGAAAGGTTGTGCATTGTTTGGCCCTTATCTGTCCAATGGGCTTTGCAGGATTCAAACCCTGGTTTCCTGGCTTTGTATATCTTTGTGCAGCTTTGTACAGTCCTGCACAGCCTGGCACAGCCTCAGTTGCTAGGGCACAGATTTGAGGGTGTGCTGGGTTTGAAGTATTTATGGATGCACAGCCTTGTGTAAGCTATAGAGGCAGAGTTCAAACTCAGTGGCTGAGTCTTGAGTTAGCCAAAGTGTCGGAGTTGTGGGTGCTTGAGGGCCCACAACTCCGAACTCGTGGGTCGCGGTTCGTTCCGATAGGAGTTCGAATCGGCTGGACCGGAATAGAGTTGTAGGTCCGTGTGGGTCCAGCACTCAGCAGGACAGGTTTAAGTGTTTTTGAGCCAGGGAAGGCATGTAAAATGGCAAAAAAATAAGGAAAAACTCGAGGAATATTTGAAAGCAGTTTCCCCATCAAAAGCTACATGTATTGGCTAATTTATGATGAGGAAAAAGGGTTTTACAGAAATTTTAATCCTTTTTTTTTTGAAATTTTCCCAGCAAAGGTGGTTCCTACACAGAGATACGCAATAGACGGTTGAATTGGCCGGAATACTCCATAAGCTCTGAAGATGAGTAGTCCCCCACAGCAGAGTACAACGGGTGTGATTCCTTTAGTTTGCTTTCAGGGATTTCCAGCGTGCAAAATAATCGATTGGAGCAACTTTTAAATCAGCAAGGGCCACGTGTGACAAATGACGACCCTTGTGATACTATTGCTCATCTTACGCCTAATTGGTGACAATTTCTCAATTTCTGGTAGGTACATGACCTGGTATGGGATGCGTGCCTTCTAGCCAGGTTATGATTTTGGTTTCACATGGATTGGCCTAGTCTCTCGTTAATAAAACACTAAAATACTAGCTACTCTCTTCATGACCTCTTGCTAAAAGCGTCAGGACAGCCTCTGGCTTTCCATGCTTCTTCAGCTACGGACTTCATCTCCTTGGCGTCCAGATTCACCTTGCAAGTCTGCTCAAGATGCCGCCAGAGATGAGCTCTTCGTGAGAACATTATGGGTTTCCCATACGCTGTGCATCCATAGGGACACCACACCAGCAGCCCCTCTGCACTGTGCATTCCAACCGCTGACTTGATCATTTTTGTGCCTGGTAGTTCCAGTAATCCTTCCTTGATACGCCGCGGCTCGCATGTCACGTGCGAGTTGATGTGCCGCGTCCTATTGACAGTAATGACTGTCCCACAGGACTCGCTGCATCCCTTGTCCAAGCAACATCAGTGTAAATCTTGTGACGTGCCCGTACTTGGCATGAGGCCATCGTCATCATCAATATCATCTGAACGCTCTGGTAGTGAACTTGGAGTAGCCAAGGGTACTAGACCTGGCTGCGTAGCCAGGGATCCCGCCATCTCCACATTGACAACATTTGCTGCTGGTGGGGTGGCCGTGGCGGTCCACGCCATCCCCTGGTTGTAATATAATTGTCTTTGGTTTATGGTGGGCCTGCAGCATGCATCAGAGTCATGCCCCTGTCTGTCAAACATACACAAGACCATGCACATGTTCTGCCCACCATCTGTGTAATCCCTACCTCCGCCATCATAAGAAAAGGACATGGCACCCTCGCTCGGTGTTGCACCAGTGTCAATATGTGGTGGGAGATTTTGGGGTAGCAAAAAGTCTCCGGTTTCTCGACCTCTTATGAACAAGATCAGATATGCATTATTCTACATAAAAACACAGCCTACCCAAAATATTCCATGAACGCTGAATATGAATCGAAAGTCCGGTCAGTCTGACCGCTGGGAGCCGCATGACATGACTTTAGCCCAAGTTCTTGCATGACAAGTTCATGAGCATTGCTGATGTACTGTGCTTGCGGTAGACAAGAGGGTCCGGTCTCTTCACATCTTATGAACCAGGTCAGAAATGCACTATTACACATAAAATGTCTCGGCCTACCTATAATCTGAACCTATCTGAGCCGCCAAGTAGTAGGGCACACTGGTATCTAATTGACGTTCCGCATTGCTGACTGGTCCACCAGCGATGTATGGTGGGAACTGTAGACCAAACCTGACTGGCGTTGGAAGAGGGGGGTTTCTGCATGTGGGTTGGCGGGTTTTTCCCCCATCTGACAGAACTTTGCGAAACATACCGAGAGGATTGACCGAGGTTATCGGACCAGGCTGGAGGGACCGAAGTGTGGGCTGACATATCTCCAATAAGCAGCTGTGGCGTATCATTGAACTGCCATGTTTGTAGGTCTGCGGACGCATTCTGCTGGATGGGGACCATTGGTGCATAATAGGAGGTCGCATATATGGCAGCATCTTCATCACTCCAGCATCCAGATATGGCCAAATCAGCCTAGAGCATCGTTAGTGGCATACATCGCAAGCTTCAACAAGTTTGTATGCTAACCAATAGGTCAAGCAGGGAGGGAAGATGTTTTTGAGCGTAGTTACTGGGACCCGGCACCGGTGGGTGTTGCTCATACACGCGATGCCGAAGATTATCAAAGATTATCAACACACTGGACGGAAGACCCTTGCAAGGGAAGGGACCGTTCGGGAGCAGTTATCTGGGATGTCGTTAATGGCCATAACTGGGCATAATCAAGTGCCTCGGTAGAGTTGTAGGTATGAGACTGACCATTGTGTGTGATGGCATGTTTTGTGTATAAATAGAGGTGCTGATCGGTCATGGTGTCATATGTAACCATGCAGAGATATGATGTCAAATGGCAAAGCTCACCTGCTAGAGTAATGCAAGTGGTTAGGCAGAGCAGTCATCTTGAATAGAGTACATTGCTGGGGTAAGTCGCTGGAGTACGCTGCGGATGGGCAGAAAGATGTAATTGCTTCTCCTTTATATATCTACATGAGTCATTCCATTGATGTTTATACTGATCCACGACTGCCTTGAAGCCAATACCCTGAGGGCCGCATTCATCGAGTTTACAATGTGTCAAAAACGTTGATACCTGGTGGCATCCAAAGTAGTCCAGCAAATGCGTCCAGACAGACATGCAATGATGTATGGCAGATCACCAGACCAGCAATTGGCATAAGCAGTCAGAGTCTAAATACAAAGGCTGTTAGTCTCAATGACAGGTTCAAATAATAGAGACGATAGAATTGGGGGAAAAGAAAGGTAATCAACACACTTGATACTTCTATCTGGGGGAATTACCTATCTTGCAGTGCTGTCAATTGTGGTATGTATACCTCGTGTCATTATGCACATCTGGTATTTTTGATGTAAGCTACAGCCAAGTGCAATGGACTGATCTCAGATCAATTCTGTCAAGTCCTAGCCTCGTTTTTACACCACAACACGTTTTATGGCACTCCAACCACGAGGCGCGAACGCTAGCTTCTTGAATATTCAATGAAGTTTTGAACAATCACAGAAGGCTGCAAAACATTCCAAGTTAGTGCTACAAGTAATGCCTACTGGAAATAGGATTATATACGTACCTTGTACCCTTATGCTTACGGACATGGAAGCTTGTGAAGCTTACGATGGTGACTGCCACAGTGAATAGTTTGCAGTATCTTGTTCAAAATGTCATTGCCAGTGGCCCGGTGACCTCAGTACTTTATCATCACCAATCAACGCCGGACATTGCCGTCCTCCGGGTCTACGTCCAGTGATTATCATTTCGTGCCAGGTCCTATTTCCACTGTCTTTGCTGTTATTCTGGCACACTCCATGCCCCATTGTCTTTGGAGCAAGGCCTGATTTGTGCCAGGTTGTCAAATTTCAAGAGCTTATCACGCAATTCTTGTTGCGGTTTCAAATTTATTTCAAATTCGCCAAGTCGCTCATGATCCATGAACCGGAGTTTTGTTCTCATCTTCTCCATGCCGTCAGGACTTCCTAATAACAACCTTGTGTCTGGTGGCTGCCTCTGTTACTGCAGGAAATCTTGTGCACATCACGCACTTGTAACTGAAGGGCTTGCCAGGACACGAGTAATTTCTTTGTTAGGACTTGAGCTTTCTGAACTCAGAAAGGTCCACATGATTATATTGGTCTCAACCTTGTGGGTTTGCAGATGTGTGTCAACTGCAGTTGTCAATAGCAGTTCCAATGGTGCCCTGAGATTAATATGGGAGCTCAGTAACTGAGGCACAGTATGTTTATACTGTCTGGATACAATATACAAGCTGACCACAATCCCTGATTTGAATAGGGATGAGATGATTGCACAAAACTCATTTGAGAAGTTGTAGCCTGGGAAGTTAGCCAATGAGGGCATGGAAAACCAAATGGAACCCAAGAGAGCAACACAACAAGGAAACCATCAGACATTTGGTTTGTAGACAAGGACTTTGTTATAAATAAAAAAGAGAAGTTACTACAAAAACATCTAAAAATAAATTAACATCTCCCGCTCGTAACATCTAATGAATGCCCAGGATATTACTATCAAATATCCTCCTTACGACCCATGTTCAAACACAGGAACAGCCCGAGACGTTCCTCGACCCATAACGCGCATATCCCCTACGGCGAGCCCATGACCCCATATCCATCACTATCCTACCGATGAAGCGCCCGCACGTGTTGATGTCCCAGCAATGACATCACTGATTGGAGACAATCTTACCCTGCATCCGGCCTCGGCGCTCGGTCATATTCATTCCATAATTAGAACACATCGCGTCGAGCCCGCCCTGCGCATACATCACAATTCCTGTCACGGAGCGCATATCTCAGCTCTCCTACATGCAGCCTCCATTTCATATATATCTCACATGTTCATAGTTACGCTTCACTCCTCATTCACTACCACACGACACTTAGGAGTGTCTACATGCGATCCTCGTACCGCCGGGTCACGTGACCCATACTCGAAATATTCATCCCGATTGATTCTCTACATATAAATAGCTAGTTTTTGCGTTGTGTATGGTAGTAGTAATAACACTCACTCATAACAATTCGAAGTCCTTAGTTAAAGTAGTATTCAAGATAAAAACTAGCATATATTGCAGTTTACTTGAAATTATCTCTCATATCAAACCTCTGCTCAATTCAGCTTCACTTGAAGCCTGAATCATATTCTCCTATCGTATAACAACCAACCCCAAATCACAACAGACTTGACTTGTGATTCAATTATACAGTGAGTCTGATTATCTTATCAACTGTAAACCTAAATGGCTTACCATTTTGATCTATATATTGCTGCAGAGCTTGCCGGTTGCTTAAGTGAGTAGACATAGTTACGCATTGTGAGGCATACAACAGAAGATGAACACATTTGAAATAGCAAAAATGATCTGGGGGCAGACATACAAGTTGCACAAATTGGCAACTCAAGAGACTGACATATGGGTATACATCAACTGTTTTTGAAACAAACATGTACTGTAGTAGAATTCAAGGATGTGGACATGGTCCTGAAAATTGTTTCAATGGGCATCATCTTGATATGTGGCTCAAAGACCACCGATAATCAGTGCAGCCATACCCCATGGATAGGGTGTGCAGTGCTACATGTGTGTCTTGCTGGCCTGTGCAAGGTAGAGCTATAGTCTGTCTCATATATGGACATCTTGGTTCTGGCTCTGGTTCTTAACCAGGTATTTAAACAAGGGGACAAATGAGTTATACCCATCAAGCTTACATCAAACCTCACTGAACACTTGATTGGTCTTCCTGGATACATCACTGATGCTAGGTGTGTAAGAATTTGTTGACCTCTAGCTCTATCAGTAGGGTGTGTCATGGATATGTCCACTGAGATGGGATGCATGAAACATACACTAGGAGAGATGTGAGCTAGTCTCTGAATAACACTACCCCAAGGCACAGAGGCAATGGTGCCATTGCCTGTGATCCCAAGAAGCATGGGCTCTGATCTGGATAATTATCAAACTGAACACAATGCCCTGGATTCAAAGAGAAGGCATATCCCCAGTCAGAGACAAGACAGTGTAAAGTATTGTCTTTGTGACAAAGAGTGGATGAGCAATTTGAGTATAATATTCTTGACATGGAGATAAAATCAATAGTACAATACCAACCTTGAAAGGAAGTTGGTTTATATATCAATAGGACCCCCCGGTCCTGAGTCTTGATGAATCATGAATGCCTCAGTAACCCTGACAAAGTCAATTATGATGTGCTGGTGGATGTTGAGTCTCACACACTGTAGGAAAGATTGGAACTTGAATTAAGTTTGAATGCACTAGCTCAGAATAACAGTATGGATTTGAACTTACTGTATTTAGGGTTCCATATTTTGTCATAAATTACAGAACTTAATTTTAGTACTTATTTGAACTTGACAAAAGTTCCAAAAAATATGTTTAACCCACTGGTGCAAACTTTTTCTTCTTGATAGTCTACAAGTGTTTACTGTTTAGATATGATCAATACAGTATTAGATATGATATATGCACCAGGAGACCACCTACATGGCTAGTCATTGTCATCCTCCAGATCAACAAACACAGTCCAAATGAAGTCACCACTGCAATCAATTATAAATTCATTTCCATACTGGACTCACCCCACCACACATTCTATCATCTGCAGATCAATGATAATAGGGATGGTGGTGTTTTCATACACTGTGAGCTCATGAGTGGCATTCTTCTCTCTGGTTGAACATGCATGGCATGATGAGGGTGAGCAAAAAACAGGTGGGATGTGAGTCATGAAAGCATATTGTTTTGCTGGTTGGCATCAATGATGGCCAGTTCGACTGTAAGGTGTATTATGTGGTGAGCCGGATCATTCTCCTGCTGGGGGAAATGCTTATATTGGCATCTACTAGCATGCATCCATTAAGGCAACATATATCTCTATCAGGCAAATGGGTAACAAGAAAGTTATAGTGATATATGATCATGAAATGTGTGTTATGTACTTGCCACAAAATAAATCAGGTCCTGGGTATTGAAGAGAAAGCAAAGGAAAAACAATGTAGGTGGGAGGTTCAATGGTGCTAAAAGCAGATGAATGATGGTTGAGTGATTCTATAAACATGGTGCATCCGCTTCTACCCTGCACTCTAGTCAAGACTTACTGTATGATGCCGGGATCCCTCCTGGGCCAAGAGTTTCAAATGTCCTTAGAAAAGATTGTATGAATATTTCTTTGCTATGTTCACAGTGGGTCCACAAGATACAACAATCCATTGGTTGCTGAGCTAAGATTTCTCACCATCACATGACTATCACATGACTGAGATAGTCACATGATGATCACATGACCGTGTTAATAGTCACCTGATTATCACATGACTATGCTGAAATAAGGCAGTCACATGATAATCACATAACATTCAGAAGTGTGCAAACATCCACACATCCATGGATTGCTGTCACAAAGCTGTGACATGAACCCAAAATGGCAATAGAACCTTCCACAGCCTTCCAAAACCTTCCATATCTTTCCTGAAGCTTCTCTAAGCTTCTATGCCTTTCTTCACAGTGCCACAAGGTTCTAAAGTAGTTATATAATCTAGATAGATGTAGCATAAATAGCCTGCAGTTCAGCAGTGAGGAATAGACAATCTTTCACCCCAACCATCACTTAGACATTGAGTAACCTGAAGTGTGACTTCAACACAGCCTTGTACTGAAGTACTGGCTACATTGGCTCAGCACTACACTCTAAGATTGCAGCTCTCTGATTGGCTCTGAGAAGTACAAGAGTGCTCTATTTTAATTGCAGCAGGCTCTGAATAACTAAGCTGTGAACAGTGAAGTTACTAAGAGTAACTGATTAGTAATCCTGTACATTAGACACCACTCTGAGCAGTGATCTAATAGTCTTGGTTATCAGCTAATCAATTCACACATTAGATTATCAACTTAACTCTGAGTTAAGTGGGTTAATAACCTTTTGAGTAATTGATCTTTCTTGGTCAATCAACACCTGCGGATATTGACCTAACTCAGAATGAGTGAGTTAATATCCTACATTTGTTAAGTTGGAAAACTAGAAAAGCATAGAGAATAGTGAGATACTTGATCTGAGGAAGACTTCAAGCATTGATCTATCTTTTCACATCTTGGGGATTATTGTAATCTTTAGTTCACTTGACCCACAGTCCTAAGACTCTAAGTAGCTTTCCCCTTAAAGTATCTAGACCCTTGAACACCTGACATTCTTTGACCTCACTAAGTCATTGCACAAACCTAGAGCTACACTGTTCAGTTCAATCTGTATTGCTACACTTCCTGTTGCAATACTGGTTACAATTATTCACCAGAGTATAATTTCTTAACCAGGTTCTCTATTAAAATAGTTTCAAAGCTTGTGTGTGCTTGTAAAGTCAAATCTTTTGATTGAACTTTATGATTGTGATTAACACCACAGTTTAGAGTTTAGTTCAACAGTTCCAAAACACTATCCACACTGGGTGTAAGATCCCAATACTGAAAAACCCTGTACTAAAAGGGGTACCTGTTCTTGTTAGTCGCAGAAGAATAGAGATAGAAGATAGAGTATAGCAAGTCCAAAGTAGACAAGCTACAATACTCAACAATGAGTCATGGGAGGATAACAATGAGTCAGAGAGAACAATAGTGAGTCATGGGAGGTAATAATGAGTCATGAAGAACAAGAATGAGTCAAAGGGAATAGTAATGAGTCATCACTTAACCCCTAAACCAACCAACAATCTGGAACCACACTTCCATACTTCAAGTGTATAGCCTCTAAGGCAGTGCCTGACATGCTGATCTAATCAAAGGAGGTGGTGTAGGATTGGATGGTCAAGGAGGATACAGGGAGTAGCTGAAATGATAGGGGTCATATGGGGAGCTGATGCCACTTTCCAATATCTCAATCTCCATACTTTGCTTGCCTTCACATGCATTGGAGATGTAATGCACTGGTAACTCCACCTGTCCTGAGTTAGGATTGAAGAAGAGTTCATAGTGATCAATGCTTTCCCAGTCCAAGCTACCTGTGCTAGTTCTGTCAGATTGTTGTTATGTAGGCAGGTGATGGAGCCTGAATGATTGGTAGCATCTGCATAGGGAGTGATGGAGTGGACACATAAGTGATATTGGCAGTGAGGTACATTGAAGATGATGGAGATGATGGCTCAGCTCAGAGTATGAAAAGATGTTAGTCACCTGATGAGACAATTGAGTAAATGTGTCAGGGTTCTCTAGTTCTCATATATAGTTTCCTATCATCCTTCATTATTTCCTTCATCATTCCCTTTATAATCTTGTCCATATTTCCTATTTCCCCTTTAAGTAACTATCAAATATCTATTAATCATTCCTGAGTGCTAGTAGCATTTAGTAGATTTTGCGCCAGCACATGGTCTCTGTCTTGATCTCTGAGGTCTAGTGCTAGGTATATACTCTTGTAGTTTATCATAAACAAACTGAGGACTGGTGTTAGTGTGAACATCATCACTCACATTTAAGGTTCTATTCTTAGATTACACAGTTGTGTATCATTGCTCCTGCATACTCATTCTCTCACAGAATGGTTTCACTTAGGTACTCAGCATTATGGTAGAATAAACTGACATAGAGGTCTGGAGCTTTAGTGTTAGATCTCAGGGATCTAACATGCCATATGTGTTCATGCTTGTAATTTAGCATATCAAGACCTTTTTGATAGGATATTAACTTTATCCCTTGGATTCTTAATTCAGCTGATATGGATTTTCTCTGAATGTTAAGACCAGGGCCTTGGTATGGGACCTTGGGGCAAGCTCAGACCAAGGATGGTAAGGGTAGGGCTGGGCTTCAGCTTATGTGCTGCACCATCCACTAGAGTGAATGCCCTAGATTCCAGAGTGAGGTTTGGACAAGAGGAGAGTAAGTATAAGAATTCTGATGACCAAGCAGAAAGATACTGTGTTCAAGAAGTAGTCTTGAATGGTTGCAAATGACAATTAGCACAGAGGTGTTCTCATAGATCAAGATAACCTCTCTGCACTGGCACAGAAGTAAACTAATGACAGGCACTAATTATATAATTAAAGTGATTAGTTCTCTAACTAGGTAGAAATCAAGAAATGCAGATGACAAAACAATTGATGGAAGAACTGGGACATGATAGAAGGTGATGAGTGGTAAGGACTAGAAAGAGTAAAAAGGAAAACCCTGACAGTAAGGGAACAAGAGAGAGAAGCTTATTAGAAACTACTAAGGGATCTGTCATTATAAGTAAGAAAAGGACTCAAAGAACTATTTTCTCTATTCTGTCATTCCAATGGACATTCTAGCTATTATCATTCATCTTTTATCATTCAACTTCCCTTCCTGGACCTTTTGATTTTACAACTTACTTCATCAGCTCAGACTTTTCACTGAGGCACATTTATATGCGTAGTACTATCTGAGGCGCACATTTGTGTGTAGTTAGAGACGAGGCACATTCAGATGCGTAGCACACTACTTAGATTATAGTGTCAGTTCCTTTTCTTTTTCATCACTACTGATCATATCACTCTTACTTCTATTCTACTTCATCTAGCTAGCGAAGTCGACCCCTAATAAGCCAGGGGCTCAAGTTTTTTCACATGTTCGGACTATTACTTATAGTTAGCATAACACAAAATAAATTTTTGTGCTTTTTCGTCCTTACTATCAGTTCAGTTTTGCAACGCACTTAGTTCTATTTACTTGAGGTTCTCAGTCTTTCATCCGTTGTCCAGCTCCAACTTGAGGGCTAGGATCTATCTGTCCTATCATCAACTTACTTTTTGTTACGCATCTCCTACTTCTCCAGAGTTAACCCCCTATCACATTCCCTATCACATAAAAGATTTCAACACTCAACCTCACATTATTTTTACAGGATCAAGGAATATCTAAGTTAATTTCTGACTGCAGAGTGAGATACATACAGATGAGATTTATGTACAAATAATGAGGAATAGGGTTAGACATAACTAACTAAGGGATCAGAATGAAACTCAGGAAAGGATAAGAATGGAGTTTGGGGAGGAGGGATATAGTAAACAAGGGCCTGGCTCTGGCTTGGGATACTTCAGGGAGGGCTCAGATAAGGTTGGGCTCAGGGCTCAGGCTCAGAATGGGGTTACTTGCCAGATAAGGATACCAGAGATCCATGAGGGAATGGATCATAATACTGAAACATTTACATCCATCTCAACAGGGTCCCATTTCTTTTACATTTGCTGGCTTGTCTAAATGTGTTATTGAAAGTGTTTTTCAACTCACTTTGCAGCTTGTAAGATATGATCATGACTTTAAGCCATATTCCATTGTGTTATTTTGCAAAACAAACCCTTTGTTTTTCCTATCAAGCGAGTATTGATGGTATCTTGCATGCTGTTATGATCCGGTCCCTCGCGGATCTCCGGCAACCATATTCGGCAACTAACCCCGTTCTGAGCCCATACCCCAAGCCCGACCTTATCCGAGCCCATCCCAAAGTAGTCCAAGCCCGAGCCCGAGGCCGTTCCCTATACTCCGTCCCCGAACTCCTTGATTCCCTTAGTTAGTTCTGTCCAACCCTGTTTCCTTGGTTATCCGTATATAAGTCTCACTCTGTATGTACTTAGTTCTTCAGTCAGAAATCAAACTAGATACCCTTTGAATCATTTACTAGTTTCTCGCTCCTTGGTCTCTTAGTCCTTCCACTTCTCTTGTCCCACCTCGATCTGAAATCAAGGGCCCATGTAATAGTGGATGGCGTAGCACATAAGCTGAAGCCCAGCCATTACTAGTACTCCTCGGTTAAGCTCGGTCCGAGCCCCCCCGAGGTCCCACACAAAGACCCGGTCTTAACACATGCCAAATATGGTGCACATGTTATATGGGTTTTGTCTCATGATTGTCAAGTGCCATACTATACTATTATATATAAGTCATGAAGCATGTCATGATGACACTTGTAAGCAGGTTGAAGATAATGTTGAATCTAAACTGGATGTCATTCAGTATTGGCCTAGAATAATTGCAACTGATACTATTACTTCTTGTTTACAGCTATTCCAGGTACCAAAGGTGGAGTTTGAAAATTGCTAAAATACTTCCAAGAATAAAATTTGCCATAGCACAACTGAAACTACAGATTAAAAGCTGATAATTTGAGGGATTAACCTTTATGTATGTATCCTCAATTTAATACAATCTTTGTACAGTAAAATTCAGTATATACAAAATATGTCAGTTGAAGTAAATAAGCTCTGGAACATGCAAATCTCCATGTATGCTCTTGGTAGTGCAGATTTATCTTTGTATACATAGCAAAAATAAGAACTACCACTTGTATTGAATCTTATTACCCCCATGATATCTCTAGGGGGTGAAATTTTGTTGCCTCTCTCTGGACCTTGCAGGAGGCTATAATAAAGAGGAATTGGTGATTCTAAGTAATAGTTCATGTATATATTTTATATCAAAAGAGGAAGATGCAGTATCAAATGCATAATGCATACATAGAGATTTCCATGTTCCAGAACCCATTTACTTCAACTGACATATTTTGTATACACTGAGTTTTACTCTACAGAAATTGTACCCATTTGTAGCCATACTGTATGTTTGGAAGTTAATCTCTCCAATTTTCAGCTTTTATTCTGCAGTTTCAGTTATACTATGGCAAAATTATACTTTAAGCACTTAACAACTGATCACCCAAGAAACCAATGTGTTAAGTTCACGGACATTACCCGGAACTTCGGAGGTCGGAGACTCGGAGGTCGGAGACTCGGAGGTCGGAGACTCGGAGGTCGGAGACTCGGAGGTCGGAGACTCGGAGGTCGGAGACTCGGAG
>QFFB01000526.1:0-10053 GCA_003316465.1 Ramaria cf. rubripermanens
TCAAGCAAAAGACTGTGCTGAAGGTAAAGAAAAGAAGCATAGAGTCAAGAAGGATGAAACGCGATATACACAACCACGCCACGTCTAGATGAGCGTATAAGTTACGAGCTCCAGTGCGACACACAAAGTATTCACCTAAAAGAACCATCAGAGCAACCAGGTGACATGCTCTCCAGGTGAGACCCAACTCGACCGCCGTGTACCATGCGAGAGGTACCATCCCGACGCCAAAAAGGGCGAGCATAACCCTCATGGCAACGAATGGCACGTTTTCATCATAGTCCGATCCGCTCTTGAATTCGAAGTGGCCATCGTAGCCAGCAAGTGCTCCAGCAAGCCCTACTAACATTTTCCCTAGTGGTGGGTGTACATCGAAATAAAACTCCCGCTTAAGATAATAAGATCCAAATTTGCCGAAGTGAGCTTCATCCCAAACTACGTTGGCTGCCTTGCCAATCTCGTAGAAGCGCGTCCAACATGACAGTAGTGTGTAAACAGCTGGCGTGATGTGCTCCAAATTTTGTTGGATGAACTCGGTCTATGTCGTCAATTAGAGGTCATTGCTGAAGGCAGATGCAGTAATGCTTACTAGATTGGTAGGAGGAAGGTTTCGTTGCATACCCCGCCCTACGCGTGGGATGTGTACGGGACGGAGCTTATCATGGTACAACCCCTTCTCATCATCGTACTCGGCTTCGTACTTCCTGCTTCCGCTCTCATGTGACACTCCCGTGCTTGGCCTGACTCTCCGCCGGGCTTTATCTTCGTTCATGTAGTGTAATGGTAGTTCCTCCTCGACAACCGTGCGAGGAGGGCCCCAGTGAGTCTCCGTGGAAGTTGCGTTGGGGGGGTATGGCACCTGCTCAAATTCTTCAGAGGTGCGCGAGGGAGAGCCTGACGGTGTCCCTAGTTCGAGCGCAACTTCAGACGACTTATGCATTCGCCTATTAGCGGCAAGGAGTGGTGCCGTTGTTAAAACAAATGACACGTCGAGATGGTGGTTGCAGAATTCGTATGCCGGGCGCCTGATCTGGTCAAAGCTTGAAGAACAGTGCCATTATATATTCTACTACAGGAATATAGACAAATACATGTCGAAACAAAGTAGTTAGTGTCGTTTATATTCTGCAATTAGCATAGCGTGGTCCTTGAAATGGTTGAGCTTAAGGATATAGTTTTCAACCAAACACAACGCACCCGTTCATATGGCTGGACAAAAGCACACTGTGGGTGAGTTCCTCATAAGACTTCGAATGCAAAGCCTACCTCCAAGGTCAACTGTTCCAAGGGCTTGAATTTCTCCGCGACCAGTCTTTTGGCTTCACTGGCAAAAACCGCTTCAGCCGGCGCCAAAGAATCGATGCAGTTGGCTTTGATCGATATCACAGCATGTCCGCCATTCTTAAGGAAATGATGTGCATTAATTCCCACTATTCGCGCCTGGTCCGGTTGTGCTACGTCTGCAAAGATGACATCTACCAGCGATAGAAGCATCCGGTACTTTTGTGGATAACGTGCATCCTCAATAATCGCTGTGGGCCAAAGTCAGGTCAAGCGAAAAGGGTTGAAAATTAACGCACGAATGACGTTGGTTCGCTTTTTGGCCATATTGATCAAGTCGCGACCGGAGCGATTGGAAAACTCGACGGCGTACACAGTCCCCTCCTTCAGTGAAGTCTAAGCGGTGGCAACAAAATTATAGTAAACGCATCTCACTGGTCCAACCACGTCTGCCACGTGGCTCACACTTGTTCCACTGGCAGCGCCGAGATAAAGCACCTTCTTACCAGGAGCAATGAAGATATCGTCAAGACCGCCCAAGATTCCGGCAGCCAACTTGCTCCGGAAGGGATTCCACACCCGATATTCGACCTTTGTCCCCTCCACATCACCAGAGATCGAAATTCGTTTTTCACCGTAAACAGATTCGCCAGGTACGATGTTTTTGGTGACAAGTAAATGCTCCTTACCCTTCGCAATATATACCCCAGGGTGTCGATGGGGCTCAAGCACGACGTTGGAGCCACCTCTTGCACCTCCGCGTCCGCCGCGTCCACCACCTCGTGCGCCTCCACGACCCCGAGGTGCACCACGACCTCCTCCACGAGCTCCACGCGAGACACCACCCCCTCGTACACCCCCGCCTAAAGATTTCTCAATAAATGACCAGACATGTAATAAGAAACATACCTCTACCGCCTCGACCTCCACCTCTCCCACCCCGATCACCTCCTCGCCCTCGCCCACCCCCTCGCCCACTAAATCCACCTCTGCCTCCTGATTCACCTGTAACTGACATTGGATTGCGTTATATTCCATATTAAAGAATTCTTACCGAAGGCCATTAATTTTGGTTGAGCAACAAGCGACTTTGGCTCACGAAAAAAAGGGACGGAGTTGCAATTACTTTCTTAGATAGAAATTGAATGTCCGATCAGAAAGGTCACGATAACCCCAGTCTGGGGAGCAATACTGATTGAAAGCTAAAGTCTACGCCTTCAACTTTGTCTTCGTATAGGTACTGTAGCGACGGCTTCCTTATTTATTGTTTGCCGACTCCAGCACTCAGATCATCTTTAGGACTGTTTCTAGCTGTCTCGCGAGACACATAGCATTGAGGTTCTTCAAAAGGTGATTGTACTTTGTGGCTGAAAGTACTTCCTCCAGTCATTTGAAGCTTATACATGTCCAGAGGCATTGGGTGACCATCCCAAATGGCAACCCCACACCCACATTACCCGCAACCTGGGCCTTCCTCCATTCCATACCACCCCCCTCCTCCGCCTCCATATGCGTTCGGTGGAACTTCGCCCGATCAGCATTCCCATCAGCTGCCCCTTCCTAAGTTGTCCAATAGTGCGGGACGTGCTACATACCCTCACCAGGTGCCTGGCCCATCCCCTTCTGCCTTCCATCCCAATTACCATGCCCAGCCTTATCCGCCTCAACCAAGCCCCTACCATGCTATGGAACGTTCACATCATCAACGTCCTCCTCAATCGCCTTACCAGCAGCAATACCTTGTCAACGGTACCCCCTTAAGCCATCCACCCGGCGGTCAACTCAGACAAGGTCCATTCATGCATGGGACTACACAACGGCATCCCCCTCCCCCATTCTCACCCTCGTTTGCCCAACACAGCCATTCTTTTCCACAGTCGCCAAACTCTCCTTCTGCCCTCCCAAAGCAGCTTCTCATGCCTCCCCTTCAAACACAGGTCCTACCTGTCATCCCTTCTACTCAGGTCCATCCAGATCTGTTATTTCCAGTACCACCCCAAGAGCTTCGGCAAAATGCTGGCCCTGTGTCATCTTCATCCCTTCCCATTTCGCCGGCATTACAATCGTCATCCGAAGTTCAATCGCATCCTTCTCCTATCCAAGATACGTTCAGTATAGAGTCATCACCCCCGAGTCTGATATACTCAGATTCAACCCTCACATCCGTACGGGATGTTTCTGAGTTTTATCAAGCTTTTCCGGACCGGAAGAGTACCATAAAAGGACTTGCTCTGCAATCCCGGAGACCACCCGTGACGGAAGCTGTCCCTTTTACTGTGTCCTCTGCTGCGCGTCCACCTCAGTCTTTTTATGACTCGTTAGCCGTCTCAGAGGAAGCAGAGACAATAGCTAAATGTTCACCCAAGGCAAACAAGCTTCTCCTGACCCCGCCTCTAGATGTTATAGCAGTCACAGATGCCCTGCATGAACCTGATTCTCCACAACAACAAAGTTTAGCTTCGTCTGCTACGACGACCACGACACCTGCGACTTCAACGGCGCCTCACACACCCACACCTGGTTCACCTCATTCGTCAATGACCTCAGTATCTCTACCTACTAAATCACCTGCCAGGGTCATGCTCGAAGTATCTCCCTCTCCTTCTGGGCCATCTGTTGCGACAGACTCACCAGCTCATGGTGATGAAAGCCCTGAGCTCCCACAGAAACCCCAAGCGCGACCTTCTTCAGATTCCACGCCTGCTCCACCCGTCAAGAAGACATGGGCGTCTCTGCTTCGCCCTACGTCGAACGGATTGCCCAATTCAGCTGGTTCAACAAGTCCCAACAGCCTTCCTACCTCCTCTGTTCAAGGTTTCTCAATCCCAGCATATACATCGGCGACCCAAGCTGCACTGCCTGTACCTCGTTCAGGACCAGATCTCGTCACCCTTCTGACAGCACCAAATACACACGTTGGACAGGTGCCTCCTATACGCACGCGAGGGATAGTGAATTTAGGCAACATGTGCTTTGCAAACACTGTTCTCCAAGTGCTGGTGTACTGTCCGCCTTTCAATAGGCTCTTCACTGAATTGGACAAACATATGCATGGTCTATCTATGATGGAGAATGATCGGGAGGCTGCCATGGGGAGACCATTAGTGAAAGCAACGTGAGTTGCCTATGTCATCTTGAGTATTATTTTGACAAGAGTTGACGCCCAATTAGTGTTACTTTCCTGAAGGAATTTCGGGTGCTCCCGCCTCTACAACACTCCAAGAAATGTCAAAAGGAAGAGGATGAGGAAGACAAGGGAATGGACTCCCTTGTGCCCAGTTACATCTATGATGCTCTGAAAGAGACGAAACGTTTTGATTCTATGCGGGTGCGGTAAACATTTCATGGTTGTCACTTTGACTCACTGTGTCTTTCTTCGGTATCTGATCCAGGGGGGTCAGCAAGAAGACGCAGAAGAATTCCTGGGATTTTACCTCGACACTCTCGAGGAGGAATTGCTATCAATGATCAAGAATTTTTCCCCCACTTCTATTTTTACATCTATGGCCGTCAATGCTCCGGTTGAAGAACAGGTGGATCATGAAAAGCTCGCAGACGGATGGCTTGAGGTGGGGAAGAAAAACAAAACGGTCATCACCCGAACGGTATGGTATTTGGAAAGTCAAGGACAGCTGACACTAATAACTCGATTGTATTGCAGCATAATACCCTCGAATCACCCATTAGTCGGATATTCGGTGGCAAGTTTCGGACAGCACTTAAAGTTCCAGGAGCCAGGGAGTCCGCGATGGTAGACCCATGGAGTCGTCTTCAGCTCGATATCCAGGTTTCAGTTGTATTCTCTTGCTTCCCAATTCAACATCTAACAGGAGAATCTTGCAGCCGGATTATGTCCACACTATTGAAGACGCTCTACGCAATATCGCAACACCGGGGATAGTGCATGTAACATCGTCATCACGACCTGGCAGCCAAGTTGATGCGAGCCAGCAAACATTGGTTGAAGCGCTTCCGCCAATTCTCGTTTTGCATTTAAAGCGGTTCTTGTACGACACGACGGTGAACGACGTGGTCAAGCTGAACAAAAAGGTCGCATTTGGGACAGACCTAGACATCCCCAAGGGTTAGTATATGACATTGTCCCTCACTTATAAGTAATTGTCACACATACACTAACTTGTCGCACAGAAATACTGGCTCCAGCACGACGGTCACGGCCCACGAAATATAAACTATTTGGTGGCAAGTAATGAAGTAACCGATGCCTGGCATGTTCGACTAACATTTCCTGACAGTGCTTAATCATCACGGCGGCTCCGCCACTGGTGGTCACTACACGCTTGACGTGCTACATCCAGACCCATGCGACAAGGGTCGCGAGGGGTGGATTCGAATCGATGATGAGTTCGTACAGAATATTCTCGCGGAGGAGTTGCCTGTAAAAGATGTGGGGGATGACCGTAGCGCGTATCTACTCTTTTATAGAAGAGTATACCTGCCTGGCTCTGAGGTACTGTAACGCCCTTGATATATAATATGTCAATATGGCGGTGGAAATTAGAAATCATAATACTTACATTATTGATAATAGAGGTGCATAGAATAAGTACAGTAGTTAAATGTAATTGTTGAGTCAGTAAAGTCTTGGAACTCCGCTTTCAGTGTTGCCAACCTTCCGACTATTATGTCCACTGTAGGTGGAACTCCAAGTCAGGTACAGCCTCTACGTACTGTCAACGGTAATAATGGTGGTGGTCGCAAGCGTCGGGGGGACAGTAAGGGCAGACAGGCTGCCGCCAACGCTGTTCCAGGTTCAGCGCAGGCGATTACTCCCAATAATGTCGTTTGTCCCGCAGAATCCGAAGACGAAACCGTATGCTGGATATGCGCAGAGCTCGTCAAAATTTATTCAGTTTCCGAATGCAACCATCGAACTTGCCACGTCTGTGCTCTCCGACTCAGGGCCCTGTATAAGAGGATGGACTGTACATTCTGCAAGGTGGGTTTGGTTGGGATGCTTGCGCCACTGCTCGGAACGTTCACGTATTACTTTATGTTCAGTATCCACAAACCACATTGATCTTCACACGGTCTCCAGATGATGTGTTTGGTAGCTATACCCCCGAGAGGATACCTTTTAAAGACAATAGGTTATCCATCTTCTTTGAATCGCAGGACATGATGGAAGAAACACTGATCCTCCTACGTTTTAACTGTCCTGACTCATCGTGCGACTTCACGGCTCAAGGGTGGGGTGATTTGAAGATGCATGTCCGAGGAGTACACAGTAGATCGTTGTGGTAAGCAATCACATACCTCTTGTACGCATCAACTGGGCGGCTGGAAATTGTCCTTTTAGTGACATGTGCATTCGGCACAAGAAAATTTTTGCACACGAGCATCTACTTTATCAACCATCACAGCTTCCTTTGCATTTACCTTCAATTCCACATCGGCCACCGAAGGGTCAAATACCAGATAAATTTGAGGGCGGCGTGCACCCTATGTGCCAGTTCTGTCGTGACTGTTATTTTGGAGACGATGAGCTCTTTGCCCATATGCGAGAACGACATGAAGAATGCTTCTTGTGCAAAAGAGACGGTGTCAGGGACCAGTAGTATGTCTACCACCAGCGATGTCATCTTTCGCTGATTGCGAATTTTCAGCTTTAAGGACTATGATAGCCTGGTGAGCGCTCATGCCATTTCACATTGTCAGTATAACCAAGTACGACACTGATCCTTTTCTTCAGGAACATCATTTTAATGCAGCACATTTTGCGTGTAATGATCCGCAATGCCTGGCTCAGAAGTTTGTCGTCTTTGCTTCCACTCTTGATCTCAAAGCACACGTCGTCGAGCAACATGGAGGTCGAATGACGGCAAGAGACAGGAAAGACGCTCGTCGAATAGACACAGCTTTTGATCACAACGATTCCGGAGAATCTAGCAGTGTTAATCGACGACAAGGCAGGAACAGGGCAGGAGACCGAGAACCTCCTGAGTCTGGACCACCACGAACTCGGCGTCGCGAGATATTTAGAGGCGCTTTGACAAGCGAGTCTACAGCTCAACCTATTTCTACCCCTCAACGACCGCCAGAGGAGGATCCAAATTTGCCATCCACATATGTCGATCCAGTGACAACGGAGTGGGTTCTCTGGACATTTTCTGGTATCAATCTGTGTTGATATTACTTCATGTTAGGCGGCATGCAGCCTTCATAGCCCGAATCAACGCCCTGACTTCGAATTCATCAAGTGCTGTACCTGCAGTGAAAGCCGCCGTTCAATCATACAGATCTTCAGAGTCTGGGCCTCGGGACCTCATCTCCACTGTGTTCAATGTAGTGAACCGTGACTTAGATGGTACCGCTAGTCTCATGAGTTCCATCGTGGAACTGTTTGACGACGAAGATAAACGAAGAGAACTTCTGGCCGCTTGGAACGGGTTTAAGATCGAGGTAAGATATGGCTTCCTAAATATCTTGCTTACACCTCACAAGTTGCCACTACTCAGCAACAGAGGCAATTTCCGAACCTCGTTCCTACTACTGTTGGATCCGACTACGCAGGAGTGACGGGAGGCCGTGTGCTCAATGTGAAACACTCTGCAACTGTTCGACCGTCTTCCACCCAGTCTCCCAGGCAAGTCTGGGACCGGGTTGCGCAAGCAGCTGCTTCCTCGTCAACTTCGGATCCTCCTCCCGGCCCTGCCGTTCGTTCTCAGGAACGATTTCCTGCTCTGGCTGCCTCGAGAACAACTCCTGCCTTCCGGCAATCCCCGCACACCACTGCGTGGTCTGCAGCGGGGTCGTCTGCTCCATCCTCGTCATCTCGAGAAACGCCTGGCATGCGTTCCACCATAGCTAGCACGCGCAATGTGGACCCTGCACCTCAACCAGTCCCTCCACGAATGTCTGCAGCGCTCTTCCCAACATTACCTTCTTCAGGATCAAAACCCGATCCACATAGACCTGCCGTCAGTGGAAATCAGTCACTGAAGCATATACGAGGAGAGGTGAACGCTCCATCGGCGAATGCCTGGGGCTCGAAGCTAGAAGGCCTTAACGCGGTTCCACCTCCTTCTATTGCAGAGAAAGATGATGACCCCCCGCCGACGGCTGGTATCGGCAAAGGGAAGAAGAAGAAGGGCAAAGAAAAGCAAACCTTGTTTACTTTCGGGACATTTCCAACATGAGGTTTTTTGGTTTGTTTGCGGGGGGTAAACGGCAGCCCATGATTTATGTTGTGTAGTGCTATCTATTCCACCCTGAGACTCATTTTACTAAGAATTCAGTCGAGTTTGCAAGCTCATCCTATGAACTGGAATTACATTTACAACTTGCCTTTGTGGTCTTTATGCACACGGATAACTATTTTCCCAAACTGGGATCCACGCTTCATTGCTTCGAATCCTTCTTCAAAGGCTTCCAGTCCATCCAGAACATTAGAAACTACCGGAACAATATTGTGTTCCGCGATGAAGTTGGTGGCTTCTGTCAATTCTCGTAGGGATCCCATTGCGGTACCTACAGCAAATGGAACAGACCAATGTGAGCGAGCGGTACTCCAGATGAACTATATACCTTTTAGTTCGATGTTGTTTAACACCTCCCGCATTGTAAACGCGATCTTTGGTGATGCCGTCCTGCCAGAGGGATAATGTACAGTTCGCCATCTACATATAAATGTTTACTCACATCCCATAGCATACTAGCTTCCCGCCGGCTTTCATAAGCCTGGATGTTTGGCTGAGAATGTCACCCCCAGCTGAGTCGATCACAGCATCCAAGGTGGCATTTTGTTCCTTCAGAAGCTTCCTCAACTCATTCGGCCACGTTTCTAGGAGGTAGTCATTAAATATATCGGTTGACAAAAACACAAGACGGCCAACCGGATTTGTAGTTAAACCCTGCCTTCAAGAAATACGACAAGTAAGAGCATGACTAATGATGAGGCAACGAAAGAGACCTGCCTTTGCACCCATTGCAAGTGCCTTGGATATTTTATCCTCACTTCCGCTAAACGGACAGGTGAGTAGATGGAAGCATCCCGATACACCGAGAATTGATTGACCTTGTGACATACACATTCGCGCCAAGGGCGATTGCCAATTGTTGTGCGACAATGGCAACACCACCTGAGCATACGGCTGAATAAGAACTGGCGATAGGATTGCGTGTTTGTGAACGTACCTCCGATACCAGTAATAAGAATATTATGACCCTGCTGAATCTGGGCTTGGTGGTTCACAGCCCTAGACAGATCAAGTGCGTAAAGGGATACGGCAGACAGAGGAAATGACCACAAACCTCCATGCTGTGACACCGGCCAGGGGCCATGCTGCAGCATGTTCATCGTCAAGATGAGGTGGGGTCTCCAGCACTTCATCACGTTCGACGACTACATACTCAGAAAAGGTCCCAATGACTGGGTCCTTCACACCTCCAATGACCGCAAAGCTATGCGAAATAGGTCGTCAGTTGCCTATCTGGGTTAATAGTGTAGTAGTAGATGTCTTTACTTGCTCTCCGGACCCGTTGGGTTTGACTTCCATCCTCTCGATGGTGTTAAAAAGACACGTCTATTAATCAATTCGTCGTCTTGGCGTGCAGAATCAATCACCGTTCCTAGAATGGTGGAATAGTGGGCTTCCTAAAATGTATCAGAAGGTGGCAGCACTTGCCTGCACCATCTGCTCCAAGCACTGATCCAAGTAAAAGACCAGGATACTGATTCTTGCGAAGCCATAGCTAGGACTAAAATGCATAGCGAGTCGGGTACAGAATAGTAAGAATGCCTACATCTCT
>QFFB01000529.1:0-28432 GCA_003316465.1 Ramaria cf. rubripermanens
CTTTCTAAGCTTTCTATAAATAAACTTTGAAGGTCATCCATAGTCACTCACGCTGGTTCGCCCTCACAGTCTATCAGTGAGCTCAAACTTTTGATCTTATTCACTATGCCCCCTTAGGGGCATTGCTGAGACTGCTATTCATAGCACTTTACAGGAGTGTTTGGATCAGTGAAAGGAACACCTGAACTGGGGTGACTTTTCCTTGAGGATGTGTGCAATTCATTACGTACTACTCTTGGGTTATTCACTACAACTATAGGCCCATGTTAGAACTACACTGACATTATATCTTTACTCCAAAATCCAATCTTAACAAGGAGGAGGAGGAGGAGGAGGAGGAGGCAGTGGCATGGGCCAGTGAACCAATAGAACACAGTCACTCATTTCATGCATGCATACCAATTAGGACTAAATGGCACTCAAGCTAGTTAAGCCAACAAAATGTACCATGGGCACAGAGTTCTGCCAGAAAACTTGATCAAAAACCTTGATTCAGCTAATCAACAACTGCTAATCCTACTATGTATGAAATCAGCGCATTTGGGGTTTCCCTCGTCGTGAAATTTGGCCAGTTAAGCGCCCGATAACCCTAACCCTATGCTGACCTTTTGGGCGCTTGGAGTCGGTTGAGTGGTGATGCACTAGCATGACGTTACTGTAATCAATCACGTGCTGTGTTAGGATTAGATAATTTTCTTGTCCCTGCGTTCTACGCAGCGAGTGTTCGAACCCGACACATCTGCATGGACCGCCACCATGTTCCTAGGGGCGCATTGCTAGCGTCCAATCTGCCTCAGCTGCAGAATCTTATCAAACGAGATGCACCGGCATACCGAGAGGAATTTCTGCAGCAATGGAACCACTATGAGAGTATCCGGAAGATATTTCAGATCAATCCGGATGAGCAGGCACAGCATTTTCGCCAGCTTATTTCTTTTATATCTCAGGTATTAATTTGCGACACATTCAATCTTTCGCGAATGCAACCGTTATCTTTTATCCTAGGTTGCACAATGCTACCCCAAGGAAACGGCGGATTTTCCATCTCACATCTCATCACTTTTGCTTGAGAACTACTCGACCCTCAGTCCTGACACTCGCAAAATACTCGTACAAAATCTCGTGATGTTGCGTAACAAAAATGTGATAACATCCATTGAGTAAGTCATTTTCTCTCACTCAAGCTTATGAACTTAGCGTGGTGTCAGATTGCTCAAAACGCTATTCCCTCTCCTACCACGGACCACCTCATCCACGCTGCGCTCTTTCGTCCGCAAGACGATTCTCTCTGACATCCGCACGGCCAATATGCGAGCCAAGAACCACAAGTTAAATCGCGCTGTGCAGGCTATGTTGTTTGGAATGATTGAGCGAGGCATGGATGGCGAGGTGCTGGGTGATAAGGGAAAGCTGAGAGCAGGGGCGGCGCCTGTGGATGGAAGCGTGAAGCAGAGTGCTGATGAGGCCATGTGGGCTGTTGTATTGGCGAAGGAGCTGTGGAAGAAGGGAGTTTGGTGAGTGTCTTCGATGATATTTTGCTAATACTTACAATAACGATACTTTCAGGAACGATGCGAAGACCGTTTCCATTGTTGCACTCGGGTGCTTCCATCCATTCACTAAAGTACAGAGTGCGTCAGTACACTTTTTCCTCGGTAGCGAAGATGGAGAAGACGAGGATAGCGATGAAGATGAGGTATGGTCCGGATAGAATTATGATATTTTAGTTTATGCCGCTCTTTCCAGGGTCCTGACGTCAAAGGTCTTCAACATCGCCGTGAAATCAATAAAAAAACGCGTAGCGCTGACAAAAAGCTGGCAAAGTCCATGAAGGTTGCAGCTAAGGTGATCCTCCATCAACTGTTTCTTGATATACTGCAATGGCAACTCAACTTTTACATAGAAACGCAAGGAAAAGCGTAATGCTGAGGGTGTCACGCCTAATTTTCCGGCCCTCCAGCTACTATATGACCCGCAGACATTTGGGGAAAAGTTATATGACTGTCTGAACCGCTATGGTCAGTGATCTGCGAATTATTGAACTATCCGTCTGACTGGTGGATTCTAGATAAGCGGTTATCACTTGACCACAAAATTCTTATTATGCAATTACTAAGCCGTCTGATGGGAGCACATAAACTATGTGTTCTCGGGTTCTACACATACGTCGTGAAGTAACTAGCCAAGGTTACCCTTAACTACATTTATCTTTATTTCCTTTACCACAGATACCTAACTTATCATCAACTTCGTATTCCTGCCATCCTGGTCTCCCTTGCCCAGTCGGTGCATTCGCTCACGCCGCCAGACGTGCTCACACCTGTCGTGCGAAAGCTTGCTGCAGAGTTTGTGCACCCTGGTGTAGGACCAGAGGTGATCGCGGCAGGTATTAATGCTATCAGGGAGGTATGTTGTCGGCAGCCATGGTGCATGGAAGAGGATCTACTCGGTGATCTGGTGGAGTATAGGAAGAGCAGGGATAAGGGTGTTATCACGGCTTCGAGAGGGATATTGCAACTATATAGAGAGGTAAACCCAGGAATGTTAAAGAGGAGAGAGAGGGTAAGTTTTGAGATTAGACTTCTACGCAGGGGGTTTAACCGTTGCTGGTGTACAAGGGAAAAGAAGCAAGCATGAACAAAAAAGGCATGGAGCCTTTGCCATTTGGTCACACACCAGATGTACCTGTGAATATTGAGGGCTTAGAGGTGCGTACCAAAGCCAAGTTGTGTCCGATCCTATTGATTTGTTATTTAGCTTCTCGAAGATCACTTCGAAAAACTTCGTGCTGAAGCTGAGGAAAATGGTGCTGAGGTCGAAGATGACGAGTCCGACTGGGACGGATGGGAAGTGGATTCAGACTCATCTGATTCATCCGAATCGGCGGGCTGGATCGATGTTGATTCGGATGGTGACCGGAATCTTGAAATCAGTGACAGCGAGGACGATGCACTGCTAAACAAAGAAAATAAGGGAAACGCCACGACACCCAATCAGGTCAGTGAGGATGCAACATCGGCACCTGCACCCCGCATATCAACATTAGCAACCACCAAGGTAAGACTTTGTTCTAAATTAGGACAATCTCTGTATTCATCCCACGCAACAGATCCTCACACCGGCAGACTTTGTCTTATTGAATGACCTACGTATCAAAGCTGCAACGGACGCCGTCCAGGCAGGTGGTGGGTCATCTACAAAACGGAAGCTAGCAGCTCTCGGGGCGACCAAGAAAGCCATGTCTGTGCACAACACCGGTCTGATGAGCGACACGTTCGTCTCAGAAAATGATATACTTGGTCCTCGAAAGAAGGCCAAGGCTGATTACGAGGAAAGGTTGGCTTCAATCAAGAAGGGCAGAGAGGGCCGCGAAAAATTCGGCTCTGCCAAGGGCAAGAGAAAGAAGGATGCCCCGAGTAGCTCTACAAATCGCGAGAAGACGAGGAATAAGCCGATAATGATGATCATGGCGAGTGGAGCAGTGAAGGGGAAGAAAAAGGCTTCATTGCGGGATAAGCAGAAGAAGTTGAGAGCTCATGTTAATAGGTCGAAAAAGGGTGGTTAGTTTGGTGATATATATATACGCCATTGGTTGGTTCAGGCAACTATATAAAACAACATCCTGATGTACAATCTGCTATTTGGCTAACGGGAGTACTTGACAGCGTGAAAAATACTTAGCGGGGAGTGGCGCCTCTGTAATCATATATCGGCCTGTTTTCTGATGGAGAACATAAATCATATCAGATGTGAGTGGGTAACTTCTCCCGACAGGCATCATTGGGTGGAACTCCTTCCGCGCAACATTATAACGGTGAGCGTTTGCAATGTTAAACAATTTTATGTCGTGTTATATCGAAATGTCTCTCCTACCAGTGGTCTAACCGTCTATAGCCCAAAACATCCTGCTCCCCACCAGGCTTTAGACGCTTCATCCTCTCCGCCTGCCATTCTCAAATCATGCCATTTTCCCTCTCGATTTGGCATTGCCTATGTTTCCTGTTGCAATCATCCTGCTCCAATCCAGGCTTAGAGTAAAACATGTAAGTTCGAAGAACGAGGAATGCTCCGAATATGGCACGCCGTACAGCATCAGGGAAGATGTCGAGTTTCGCGTTGGTCGCAGATTGGCGTGAGTGAACGTGTGGGCCTGCTCGCGAGATATGACATGTAGAATACTCGGGAGTATGTCGGCACTAGTCTGGGAGGTGTATGTCCATCCCGTAGGTCGGAAGCATACCGCCTTGGTCCATTGACCTTCCCATCTTGAAAGATAATCTTTGAAGTTATCCGACGTAATTATATGAAGGGGAGCTATGTGGACGTCAGCTTCCAGAGGGTCATCGGTAAGTCATGCAGCTCGTCGTCTGAAAAGCATCGAAGTATCCCAGTTTTACGAGGGTCACAGTATACTTTCGATGAGAGACGGTTAGCGATCGCTACAAAACATAATCAGTGTGACTTTGGCGAGAATTGGGGCAAAAAATCTTTGACTATGCGCTTCTTCCCGATTGAATATGTTCTAGCAACAGTTATTCCGAGGTTGACAGATCATGTGAAACATGAGTCACCCTACCACTACAAGGATACGCTCATCTGGTCCGTTGTCCTTCGCCTTCCCTTTGGCTTTCCTCGTGGCCCGTTCAGCAAGCCAAGTTTTTTATTGTCCCATGCCTCATCAGAATTATTATCCTTGTCCAGCATGCTGTCACCCCGGACAATGCGGTGAGCAAGCTCCGCACACGCAGAAATGACCAAAGGCTGCGGGGGGCAGCAATACTAGCCCCATGTCATTAATGATGCAGTGTGAATATATTCCTGAGTACACCTACCTTTGGATCTAGGTATGTGGTATCTAGATACACAGCATCGATTTTCTTCCCCCTTACTTCAAGCAGAGTGCAGGACGTGTTGAGGGCATGCTCGAAAATCTCCGCAGTGCAGATATTGGAATACACGTGAAGAACCGACACAGGGAGACTTGTACGTGCTGTCCCCCGCATTCACAGTCTGCTGACCTTTAAATAAGAACAAAACCGAGCCGGGACCTAATAGAATTACCCATGGATTACATCAACCTCATCTCACGCAGTGAGTGATCCAGATGTAAAGCTTACAGTGATTTGCCGGGATGAGTGTAACCTCGATGCCACCAGTGTCCGGGACTATAGTGGGTATGTCCATTGGAAGGGGGAAAACCCATTTGGGATCCACGTTTAACATGTGAATAATAAGGTTTGCTGTTGTCTGTGAGCAATATATTGTACCATTTTTCCAGGAGGAGGATAGATTGGTATAATGATCAGAATGTGCATGACTATTAATCGTTCAGGGTGCCGCAGAAAACACTGCTATGCTTGACGGCTTACGTGAGGAAGTATGCTGCAACCTTAGGGATCTTGCCATAACGAAACGCATCAACGGCAATGGGCAAGCCCTGCATGACCTACGAAAGCCATTATAAATGACGATAATGTGCTATGAAGTCCGAGGATGCCTTGTAAAACGGCGCAGGTCGTCGACCCCGAGTGAGCTTCTTAGTCTCAGCCGCCAACGCCTCTTTCCAGGCGGTGTTTTCCTTGTGGCTTGACATGAGCACTGAGAACGCAGTCGACGGCTTGGAGGAGGGAGAGACAGGGGTAACGAGAGTAGGAGTGCAAGCTTGTACGATGGAAAGTGGCTTGTGTTTGATGTCTAGCGAGGAAGACGCAGGAGACAATGCATCGATTACCATCAGCCCTTTTCTCGTCTTAGCTAGCCAGGTTTAAACTTGTCACACGTTCCTTATCTAAGTTCAACCGTACAGCTATCCTTATGGGGAAGGGATGATGAACTTCATCACTATCAGTAAAAAAATGTATTCATGGCACCATGGCCTAGTCAACAAGTCCCGATTTTGGAGGTCCCCATAGTCCCACGCGGCGGCCCTATGTTGCTCCAAGCTACAAACCCGCCGGGCGAGACGCCCACAAGTATCCATAGCTGTTTTACATGTCCGTACAAGGCGAAGCCGTCATTCCAAGCCATGCACGCAGCCGTCAGCTTCGTGCATGTCTTCTTTGCTCTATCGTACAGACACCAGGTGATTTCAAAAAAGTCGGTTGTCCCAACTGCGAGGAGATTCTTCAGGTGCCGACTACACATGAGATTCACCTCTTTCTGTACTGATGATAAGCGTACCAAGCTGAAAATGAACCAAGACCGGATACTGAGTTGCACATCTGCACAGTTCGACGGTGTTATAGCCGTTATCGATCCGGAGGCAAGCTGGGTGGCGCGGTGGCAGCGGACTTGTGAGTGACATCCCTTCGTGCATTTCGCGCAAGTTTCTAGGGTTCTCGTCCGTCCCTGCAGCGAAGTATGTCAGAGGAATGTACGCCGCACGCGTGGTAGGGCGGATTCCAGAGGAGATTGACGATGACATCAAATCCCGTGGAATGACCTACCGTCCTCGAGACGAGACCGGAGAATGACTCCTTTACTCGACAGGCACTGCAGGCCAAAATATTGATATGCCCAGTAAACCAAGGAACATTTGGATGATCTCCAATGATAATATTAATTGTATCCATTTCATCATGAACATACACCGCACTTTGGGCCGAAATATTTTCTTGTGAATATTTCAAGGGGGAGCTGCAGTATCCTGTAAATACTGTATGAATAACCACCGAGATTCTAATATCATACAAATAATTTGCGTATCTGTCTAGTAGGACTTAGCCAAAATTAGTACATCGACACCTCATTAATTGGAAGCGCGTCTAAGCTTACGTATTGGGTCAGTGACGTTAGAATTTGCCTTCATGCCACCGCGTCTCAGTAGAAGACAACAGCGAGAACAGGAAGAGCTTCAGGCTCTTGCAGGGCCTTCAAAGACACAAAGTGAGGAGGACATATCTGATGATCATATTGAACCATGGGAGCGAAGGGAAGTGTCAAGTGGGGTCATCGGTTTCGCCGCGGTAGGTCTGGTTAGCTGTATCGTAAAAGATATCTGACTTCGATCCAGCTCGCAGGAGATGATGATGCCAACAATGTTCTTCCTCAGAGTGAGGATGATGAACTGTTTGTTGCACCAATGTCAAAGAAGGCATGCAGATTGCCTGTAGCGTGAGACTCTACCCTGACCCAATCTCAGTCAAAGAAGAAGAAAAAGAAACAGAACGTTATCCACCCCGTCAATGAGGCTGAAGTTGCGCCATTGAAGCCTCCCAAAGGCAAGTCCAAGACTCGCGAGGCCTCCAAGTCAAAGGCCAAGCTAAAAGCCGGCAAGGATGATGACTTCGAGAAGGCACTGGCAGAGCTCTCAGAGAAGTGAGTGCTGTCGGGGCATTCTTTGGAAAGGTTAATAATCCAGGGTGAAGGCGCTCATCGTCACATACTTCCGAGCCCGCCGGGACAATGTCGGGCTCTCTCTCCTCATTCAATGCATTGAAGTGCGTTTCGTCTGGCAATATTTTTTTTCTGTTCTGATAAATTTTTAGCAACCTGTTTTGCGTGTCACTTAAGAACCTCGATCCGGAAAGTGAGCTTCGCCGGTTTTTTGGATCCAAAGTTGTATGTATGCATTGTATATTTCAGCAGCACGTCTCCCAATGATATCTTTTAGATTAGTTCTTCTGGTTCCTCTCGCCCTACAAAAGTACGCTCTCAACTCGTGCGCCCGCAATCAACGTGGCCACCAGCACATTATCGTGCTGGTCTGTCAATGCGGGAGCTCACCTCGCAAGAAGTGGACCAAAAAGGAACAGGCGTTGGTCCAGACAATCGAGAGCGGTGGTGGACATTTGAAGCGAGCCCCAGGTATAAAGGAACTACGTATGAGTACTTACAGTGTGTGATGGGTGGAGGTGAGGCGAATACGCGCATTGCGAGTAGTGTTGCTGATGAAATATGAATATAAAGACCCTCAGTTATTTTATAATCTCATGCATGAGATGCCGTGGCATGCAGACACCCTTCTTCAGATGGCAGAGGTGTTCCGCCATAGAGAAGGTAAGTTTTTGCCTTCTTTTCCCTTTCATGCGAGGTCGAAATAATATTCTTAGAATACTCTACTGCCGCCGACTTTATGTCCCGCGCACTATTTGCGTATGAGCGTGCCTTTTCAGGCGCATTCAATCTTACAGCGGGTATACATCGTCTCGATTTTGACCATGTCGAAAATCGTGTTTTTTTCCTCGCGCTGGCGCGGAACGTTATGTAGATCTTCCCTCACTCATTCCTTTTTTGTTTTCTGATTTATTAACCTTTTGAAGAGATCTTAATAGACGTGGTACACCTCGTACAGCATTTGAATTCGCCCGGCTCCTCCTCACGCTGGAACCACACACTGACCCACAAGGCGCCCTGTTGCATCTAGATTATCTTGCCATCAAAGCAGGACAGGTGCAATGGTTACTCGGTGTGTGGGATGCATACGCAAATATGGATCTCGGTAAAGACGGAGAGGCACGATTTGATGTTACGACCTTGCCAGGCTGGTGCTGGTCGAGGGCATTGGCGTTATTCGAGAAGGAGAACGAAAGCCATGCTGTGCGTCTACTTATTTTCTTTTTGTATCCTAACCATGCTAATGATTCGTAGGAACATCTGGAAAGTACTCGGGCTTTGAAAGATGGCATTTTGGCTTTCCCCAGTATCGTCCCGTTACTCGCAGACAAGATCGATTTGTCAATATCCCCCGAACTACGGAAGTTGGATGCCTTTAAGATTGTCACTGACTATAAGTCCGTTCAGTGAACTCATGGCTGGCGAGCGTCCGACTAATGCTGCCTCCCAAACAGCGTATATCGTGACGATTACTCCACTTCGCTTATCCACCTCCTTTCGCATATCTACGCTACTCGATCATTTTCGCTATGGAAGCTCCCCGAACGCGCCACTTGGCTTCTCAATACACTCAACTCACTTAGTCCGTCCTCACTCACGGATTCAGTGTCACCTCGTCCGCGTGCAAGGCTTCAAAGCCTCTTCTCCTCGCACTCCAATATTACTGAAGCAGTATACCGCCATGTTATAGTTGTTTCGCCTCTCGCACCTGAATTCCGACGTCTTACAGCATTTCTCCCAACGGAGGTGACGAAACGCCTAACGCAGACTATAGAGGGTGACCCATTGCCGCCTGTAACAGCTGTAAGCATCTATGAAGACGCATACTTCTTGGAAGCAGCAGTTGAGACCCGGAGAAGTGGCGCAGGAAATACCGCAGGACATAGGATGGCCGACCAGCCGCAAAGGTGGCGCATTCCGTTGAATTTTGACCAGCTTCAGGTATGTGACGTCTTGAACTGTGAGATCCTCAAATGTAGCTTGCTAATAAATGGCCTCCGTTTGTAGGCTATGTTTGACGCACACCCGGAGATTGTAGAACGATTGCGTGTGGAGGGGGTTGATATTGACCAGTTGGCAGGAGATTTCCCAGCAGAGTTGATGGAGGCTGTAATGGGCAGGGCCGGTCAACCTGTCGACGGGGACGTGGAGGCAGGAAGGATGCCTGGCGGCGAGGTTGTCTTCGCGCATGACGGGCCTGACAGGTCGGATGATGAGGACGTGGATGACCATGCGGAGGCGGAAGGTAGCGAAAATGAGGATGGGGACGAACCGGTAAGCCGAGATGATTTCTCGCTGATGACCATGCCATTAATGTCGCGTCAGTCGTTTCCTGTGCGCGTCGTGCAGAACCTATTTAATCGTCTATGGAGGCGCACCGCTGAGACAGATGAAGCCTCTGGGTCAGATTCAGACAGAGAAGGTGACAGGCTAAGGACAGCGTCAGATCACGAGGGGCCGAGAACAGACGATGTGGATTAGCCTTCGTGTATTTACTTAGATTCCATTGGATTGGTTAGTATCAATTGATTAAATATTTGGTTCTGTGTCCGAGTGCCCAAGCGTGTTGGAAGCATAGGCTGCATGTAAGGGCTGCCTCGAACAGAACACAGAGCAGTGCCTGTCTTCTCCAGTATCGGTGTTGGTATATTGGTGCCCTAAGCGTACAAGCAGCGGTTTTAGCAAAACAAGTACATAAAACTATCTGCATCTATTATTTATTTATTTATTTATTTATTTTTTGCGAAACCTGAGGCTGGCCTGTAGGTCGTCGTAGTATGATTCGAATACAAGCTATATATTCAATTATGTATTTCCCTGTTTATCCCCTCGTTTCCCTCATGCACACCCGTGACCTAGTCAGTTACTGAGGGATGGTTTCCCCACCTAGCTCTGCCACCTCTTGTCCTATTTATTGCTTACTCGATCTATATAGTCACTGGATCTTCAGGTGTAATTTCTGCGCTGCGCATTTTATCCCGGCAGGGGATGAAAATTATGGGACAAGGTTCGGACAGATATGACGGGAGAGATGAATGGACTCGGAGCCGGACTAGACCTGTACGCAACCTTTCTATTATGTGGCAGGCTTACGCCGTTAAAGCATGGAGCTGGATTAATGGGTGTGGTGCACCCTTCGTCTAGCTAAGGTGTTTCTCGAGCTCCCTTGGGTGATTGCTGCACCATTTTTTTTCTTTTTCTTTTTCATATCGTAAGTCTCTTTCCTTTCTTCTTATATATGCTGTGATGTCGGAACTCTTTCGCTGCTCATCAACATGAGCACAATTAGTACTCAATATACATGGACCATATGCCGCTTCACACTTCCCTGAACCGAACGAAACAATCGCCACTCAGCCACCTTCGGTTAGTATGAAGCGTGCAATAGACGCCGGAGATACCATACTTGATTAAATAGGATCAAGTTGTGGCCCTTTTCTCTTCCCTAGAGGACTCCCCCCGTACTTTCGCAGTGAAAGACTGGCCTTGAACATGTCTCTGGATGTCTCTATTCTCGTGTCAGCTGGTGAGTCGTCCCTGAAGCCGTAGGAAATGTCTCATACGAAGTGTGTAGTGGTTATCACGAAATCATCGACCCTCGCGTCATTGACATTTTTAATGTGTGACCATCGTAAGTCTGTTATGTTGTCAAGATTTGAATCCACACGGGAACCGTCAAATCATCACGTTTGATACCGAGGTTTGCTAGTCCTTGTACAAAGTACTTCTTCTGACACATGATTATAGGTAGCTTATGTGTAGAAGATTCGATGGTCGCCTGGGAAAGCTCGGTTCGTATTTGTAGGTTTCCCCTGTTGCTTATGCTCCAGAGTGAATGAGCCATTAATTCTTTTACTTTTGGTTTAGAATCGCTACTTTGGTCTAGCTACACTGCTTGTCGATGCATTTAGTAAATCCGTTACGTCCATTTTAGCACATGATGCCATGATGCTAACGGAAACACTGCTCAAGTCGGATTCCATGGCGCTCTTGCCAATAAAGTCGACCGATTCTATTGTCAGAGGGCAGTGCGGTCATTGACTTGGTAAATAACAGTTGTATGTCTATGGCTGTGGCAGCGCTTGGCAATGACTTCTGAACAAGACGACCTAGTTGCACTCAGTATGCTATATGGTTGATGGCCTCAAGTTCCTCTCAATAAATACGTAAACAACTCTTATGGAACAATAATAGGTCTCTAATAGCTCTTGTCAGCATAGGCTGTATGTATCAAACATTTCACTGTGCCATCTGGTAGAACTTACTAACCATAGGAAGCCATCCTTTTATCCCGTTTACGTTGCTATGTCTTTTTCATATCTCAGAGTCTTCGTTCTGACGAAAACATACTTCAGATTCACGCTGTATACAATTGTGACTGGAAAGTAACGGGTATAGTGTTTTGGGCCTTAGTTTGTTCAGTGCTCGGCACATTGCTGGTTGATATTTTCACTTTCCCCAGCGGTAAATACTCTGCTGGTTATGTTCACTGTATCAATAGTCTTACACAACAATCCAGGAGCCCCGTTCCCCCTTGGTCTGACGCGGTATTACTTCCTCGAGAAACCGTCGTTCTATGCATGGGTCTTCCCTCTCATAGGTGGTGCCATGCGGTGCTCTTTAATGCTATACAGAGCATGACGGATGTTCATCGAGGCGGGTTGCTCGCCCATGTCGCGCCTGATAATTCGTGACAGGTATGCGCTGAAAGGTTTACTGATACATAAACTTGCGCTGACAAGTGCATCAGTGCACTTTACTTCGTGACGCAAGCAGCCTGCTGACCTCCGTTGAATGTATTTTAACATGAAACAGCATGTTCCCAGTGCTCCTTAGCAACTGCTTAGTCTGGGCGTTTGGCACAAATTTTATTTCTGTGGTCGCGCTTCCGTGAGTGCGTACGCCATTCCTTGGTGAATATCATCTAAGGCACAGGATATAATCTAGCTGGGCGATCGCCATTCCGTATGCTATTGGGGGCCGGCTTCTTCCCAACATGCGTAAAGAATATTTCAGCACGAAGGAAGGTGAACAGCTGCTATAGTCTGTGAGGGGCCAATGCATCATATTCCCTAGTTAAATTGCAGACATGCTACAAGATACAATACAGAGGTGACTGTTTTAATCGTTAACATGCAGTACCTTCTAAATTATACATTATTAGTTCAGGGTACTGAGATGCATGACAGCAACAAAATACAGGGAGAGGCTGTTTGTGGCGACGGGAGATGACTGGGTCAACGTTATAGAGGCGAGAAAGGATGAACCGAAGGGAGATAAGCAAGGAGAAGCGCAAACATCGTAGAACCGATCAAGCTCAGCGCTCAGGAAGGAGCAAAGACTTGTCCGAATCTCACCACGACACCAGGTTATCGTGCGTGGCCTAACCTCTGCAATGGAGTCGGACCACTATATACACAATCGACAAGTTAGGTTTAAATGAAGAGATCACACGCCAGTTGACTTTATATTTGCGGTCTTATAGTGCGTAAGTTTGAGAGCTGCTAACTGCTATAAATTCTCCTAAGATATTGCTCGTACAAACAACATGTGAAATAAATTATGCTATGATATGTGATACATACCCCGTCCACCCGTACAAAATTCCTGGATAGCACCCACAAAGTGTAACAACCATAGATCACCCTATTATCTTCTATCTTCCAAGGAAATCAATGTCCTTCGCGTCCGGCGTCAGAACGTTTGGATCCAACACGTTCGACATCAACTCTAAAGCAGCCAAATGGAACGGCAACTCCCCCTGCTGCGTAAATTGCCATCTCTCTCGCGTGAGTACCGCGAGGTCATACCAATTCCGTGTGATATCTGCATGAACCTCGTGTGTCGTCTTCTTCAACGTCGATTTGGCGGATTTATATGCAAAGAGGAGGTGAATGTATAGCGTCTCAACGTTCGTATGATCACCATTGTTTGGCACGCGCAGAAGAGCAGTCGTAGATAGCGGGAGGATGCTGATGGCTGGCCTGATAGCAGGAAGGTCATCAGCTTCCTCATCTCCCGAGGTTGTTGGTGCGACGATCGAGGGGGGTTCCCAAGGATAAAGCAGGCTAGGGGAGATGATGGGGGTACGGTGAGGGAACAATACACTATATGTCACCGATGAGACGTCTGAAAACACAGCGCCACCCTCAGACATGGTAGTTGACTGCTTCCCATTGACTGAATCGGCAGGATGCAGGAATGGGAGCGGAATGTCGCTTTGTGCACATACTAGACTGACATGTATGGGGGGTCCAGTATGAGCTGACACCATAGTCTCTAAGTGAGCCATCCACTCTAAAAGATAAGTCGTATCAATTTTTGTAAATATTGGAAGAAATATGTTTACCTTCAACCTCACTCTCCCTAACTTCCCCCAGCTTTGAGACCACAATTCTCCATTCAGTGTCCGCACGTTGTGCAAATTGTTTCACGAAAATCCAGATGTTTGACACCATCCAGTTCACAATGGCCTGTGGTTCGTTCTGGCGAGGAACACCCCAAACTGCCACGTCATGAGCTTCTCCGCGCTCATCAATGCAAGCTGCGAGTAGCCACCGCATGCATTTTGAAAGGCGGTACCCGACATGCAGAAAAGTGTGGCGATCAAGCACATTCAGACAGGGAGGTTCATCCCACTGGATATGTGTTTGCGGAGTGGTACTACGGGCGAGTGTGAAAGCCGGCACTTGAAATCTGTTCTCAAAGGGGCGATTGTAAGTCCAGAACTGTCGGCAAGTTTGTCGAAGTGTGGCTCGCAGAAGTCGATCGTAGACTGAATTGACAAACGATTTCAGACCCACATGCCGAATGTTGGGATATATATATGGATCCGTGATGTAATGATCAGGTACGAAGTGGATGAGAACGCGGTCTTGGTCGAAGTCGTGCTGCCCCCCTAATTTAGAGATACGCTTCTGGCTCATGAGGATAGCACGTAAAGCAGGAGATTTGAGTGAGGAACAAACGGATGGTGGCGCAATGATATATATGACAATATGTTGGGGCTCCCGTGGCAAGACAGACATCAAGTTCGCTGGGTTGAGGGTCAGATACAGAGGGAGAAAGAATTGACACCTCATTGACTTACGCAGGGTTTTACGCACGGTCTCAAACTGAACGGGAACAAGACCTCCCTCAAATGTGCCGGCATTGCCAACAATATGCCTACCGAATCCGCGTGCCTGTAAACTTGTGAGCCATATTCGCTGCTTGTCAAGAACAACAGTGCGTACAGTGTATACCCTCCCGACGCGTTCCATCCAAGCCTTTACCAGATCGCTGTTGTCCTCACTCTCTTCAAATAATGCGAATGCGACAACGTCCTTACTTCCACTGCGAGGCCCGAGTCCCTCTTTTTCCCAAAACCGAATAACTGTTGGGAGCATGTGATGAACAAGGCCTGCCCGACCTATGGAGATCTTCGGCAATTGCAACATTTGGAGGCTTTTGCCATAGTGAGACGTGGAAACCATATTGGTGGGACTGGCTAGGATGAGGACAAAAAAGTGTGAAACTCGATGCATATCAGGGTAAAAACAAAAATCACTAACAATACTTCAGTAGATCTGAAAATAATGTTGGTCCTTTCATACCGGGGACATTCTCCATAAGCCTTGAAATATGTTTCAAATCAGTCGGGGACACTTCATGTGAGGCGTGGGGAAGCAATGGGCCATCTGATAATGACCCCCAAGATTGTGCCCAGGCGTGATTCTCGACAGCTTCCTTTGCAATTGCCTGGGCCAGGAGCTCAAGTGTCTTGTCACGCTCAGTTGCCGTTCCAAGTGCTGCAGCAGGCGATACGGGTGTGGGGACGGAAATAGGCGCTGGAGGTGGATTGTGGCTAGACACTAGTTCTCCATATGAAGGACGCATAGGCACACCCAAAGGCAGCAAATGAGTATGATGGAAGTGAAAGTAAAGTAGCGTCACTGTCAATGGGAGTCTAGATGGAGGAGGGGTACTTGGGCGTGAAGGACGGGATTGCGAGCTGGAATCATCCCCCTGGGCATGATCCTGATCCTGTTCCAATTCCAGTTCTTCGATTTCCTCTTCTTCCTCTGAGGATGAGGTCTCCTCAGGTAATTCTGCATCTTCCATGTGATCGTATACGCTTTCCCACTCTTCATCTCTTAACCTCCCATGAATATTTTTTGACGTATGTGATATGTCATGCAGTTTGCGTTTGACACCCCTTAACCGTGTGACGACACCAACTCGCGGGTCTGTGATAGCGTCATACCGTAGTTTCCAACCGTTCTCCTGCCCAGTGAGCCCCAGGTCAGATATCCCGGGAGTAAGAACTGACTTAGGGCTCGACCTAGGTATTGTGTTAGGAAACGCAAATTTTCCTCGGGTATCTCGATACTTTCCATCTGCAACATGATGGCGGTTTCCAAAGTAGATGGGCTCGAACATCCGCTTTCCGACCGGAGAAGTTGGGGGCACATTCAGTTCTAATGAGGGTGTCGGTGGACTACTAGGGGACCATGGTGTTTTGGCGGGAGACGAGGGAATTAAGTCCGGGGCGGGTGGTAAAAGCTCTCTATCATCCTCCAACATCTGATGGAGACCAGCTAATGAGTCGTGGGTGGCATCGACAGATGCGGGTGTGACGGGTTGGAGCCGAGAGGAAATACCGTCACCGCCTTGATCTGCTTCCTCAAGGCCACTTGCCAGCCAACCGTCCACGGCATCTGCATCAGCACTAAGATGGTGTAATGGTCGTTGTATATCTGGGGCGAGGGTCGTGGATTCGGGCGCAGGCGCAGTGTCGAAATAGTTGAAGTCATCATCGGTGAATGCATCAGTGAAGCTGCCGAATCCACCATCCATCAGCCCCGAGGCATCCATGTTGACGTCTATATTGACATCCAGCATATCCAGTGTGTTTCCAAGGTTGATACCCATGCTCATGTCATTCATATCAATATCCATGCCAAGGTCTATGCCACCGGACAGATTGAGGCTTCCCCTTATTGGTTGCTGATTAACGTTAGAGCCAGACTGCGAATGTAAGGTGGGGTGAAAATTGCCTGAGGTGCCGGAGGATGCAGACGCGGCAATATTCCCTGCTGAATCTGATGTTCCAGAATTCTGAGCCGAAGAGACTGGGTTCCAGTCTGGAGGTGAAGGATAGAATGAATGGATGAGACTATCCTGCGCAGCCTTTGCAAAGAAGTTTGTTTGCGCAGAATGCCAACTGGTTCCTGGGCGGCACGTGTCTACCGTGGTTTTGGGAGATGATGAATCTATTCCAGACACATCGCCGACGGGTGGGGTAATTGTTGGGACATTGTTTATGGCACTGGGAGGCGCAAGGGCACCTGATGCGGACGATTTGCCTTCCTTCGCTTCCCGCTCCCGCCGTATTCTCTCCTGGATGGCCCTTTCACGTTCTCTCTCACGTTCCTTTGCAACACTTTCAACGTAGCCAGCGGTAGTTTTTGCCGTACCACGGAGTCGTACCTCTGGAGCTCGCTTGCGCGATGACAGCTCCAGAGCTCGGACGGCGCGTTGAGCTCGACTGAGGAGATCAGAAGGAACCGGCACGGAAGAGCGTGGTCGAACTAAAGGCGAGGGCAACGAGGGAGATGGTGCTCGAGTAGATGACTGCGCACTGGCTCCTCGTGGGGGAGTAAGTAAGGCTTCAGTACCAGGCATCTCAGGCAAGCCGTTGAGACGAGAGCGATTGGGATTGTTGTCGATGAATACAAGATGAGCGGGCCATAATGCGGTAATACCCTTGGGATCCCCTTGGGGGTTTAGCAGAGGGATAAAGGCTAGGACGAATGGTTCTGTGGGCAAATGAGAAGCACAAATATTGGTTGAGGGGGATTTAGTATTTAGGAGGAATGTATTGCCAGGTGGAGAATTGAAGGAATGCGCCGGAAAGGACATGGCACCCAAGCCCGTTAATGCATCCCAAAATGGAGCACGGAGGGAATGGGAAATTGAAGTGCCCGCATGAGTCGAAACGTAAAATGCAGGCGTCGAGTATGGGGAGAGTACTAAAGGTATACCAGGAGTAAGAGGGGGCGAATGCAAAGTTGGATATGGTGAAGAAGTCGACGTCGCGGGTTGTGAAGATGATGATGGCGAACACCACACAGGCACAGGGAGAAGGTTTGTGAGTGTCGGAAGAGGACGAATCTGAAGTGCCGTGGGTGTCAAGTATATGTCAAGTGATGTATGTACCAAAGGCCTGAAAGGCACCAGTAAATGATGTCAGCTTGATTTTGCACTTCAGACCAGTGGGGCGACGAACCGGATATGTAATCGATGCTCCCACCCGCATCCCCACATCGGATAAGTGTGATCTCCACTCGACAGGAAGCCACGTCCGAGACGTGTAGCGCCTGAAGAGCCTTGAACAGGGCTTCCTATGGCGTTTTCTTCTAGTTGACGATATGGGCCGACACAAATGTCGTCTATCAGGCGCTCACGTACTGCGTCGATAAAGAGTGTGTAAATAGCTCTAAGAGGTAGACGAGGGAAAAGTGTGGCGGAAGACAAGAATGTGGACGTGTCTCCACTTACTGTCGAGGAACTCGACAGCATACTGATACAAGAAGAGCATGGGTTGAGGAGCTCTGCGCATTCTGAAGAACACGGATACAGGTCAGAAGGTGTGAATTGTGATAAATCGCATCCTAGTCCGGATTCAGTACGATGACTGGATGGAAGTGAGATTACATACTTTGCAGACTGTCAAAGGCCAATTCCTCCAGCTCCCCCGAATCTGAAACGACTGCCTTTTGTTTCCCCTTACCCCCCGTGCCATGCTCTTGATCATGCACCAGGGAGCGTATGGAGAAAACCCACAATGCTACATCCTCCTTGCCCATGTGCACGATCGGCAGGAAAGACTCCTCGATACTTTTGCCACTCCGTCGGACACCATTGATGATATGCTGCCTGGCAAGCTCAACCACCTTGTGCTGTTGTTCTGGCTGCAAGGTAGGAATGAATTTAGCGTATGCTATCGAAGCCAGCGGGGGCAGGGGTATTTGCGATACAAGGACCGAAGATTTCTCTGTGATAGGAAGAGGTAGCCGTGCTCCACGGGTTCTGGAGGCCATGGTACAGTATTGTTAAGACCAGAGGTGTAAGCACAGCTGCGAGCACAAGCTCGAGCTCGCTGTGGCTCTGTCGGGAGACTAGTCGGGAACGACCGAATTTCACTAGAACAAGTCCAAGTTCGGCAGGTCACCTGTAAAATCTGAAATCGTTCCCTCATGTGGCAGTCACACGACTGCAGTGATGTGGCGGTATAACCTCAGAAGCAGAATGGTGACATCGGTTCGTGGTACAATCGAACTCAGTCACTCTGCGCCTGACTCAAAGTAGGCTGCTACGAGTATAGGTCAAGCTTTGAGCTTGGTTGCGGGTAATTTGGCGTCCTGAACAATTTGCTTTTCTTTATTTTTCTCCAGCTTCAGCGTACAGTGCTTGTTGGCATTTTATATGTTATAAGTATGATCATTTGAACAGCAACGTCGTCGTCAACTTCTTCGGAACAAGGCGCTTCACACTTTCGAATGATCCATGATGGGCAATAAAACAACAGCATTCACAAGCCAGCATAAAATTACGAACTGCCTGCGCAGGCGGTGCATACTTGAAAACCTACTCTCCATAACATACTGCAAGGGAAAAGCTCGGTGAAGGGGTGATACCGGCAAAAGTTCTCCACCAAGATGAACAGAAATAGGCAGCTGGCACTGCACAAAAATCACTCAGCAGCTGGTCGGCAAGCGACTCAGGACTCCTTGGGCATGTCTCCTGCTGGCTTGAAACCCGCGTCCCCATTCTCGGGCCGTTTCCCACTGTTACCACTGGGATGCCTCACAAGGCCTGCTTGCGCGGCCACTCTCTGCGCAAAACCGCCGCGACCCCGCCCTCGACCACCGAAGCCACCCCTGTCAGAAGGCCGATCACGCTCGCGATCATCAGCAACAGTTACAAGAACTTGTTGGTCTTTCAATTTCTGTGAAAGGGTCCAAATGCTATTCAGCCACAACCCGACACTTTATACTGGGAACACTCACTTCAGCATGCTTGTTTAAGCCTTCTGTCATAGCATCCTCGTCCCCAAATTCGATAAATGCGACACGCGCGCGACCAAAGTTACTTTGAGGGAACTTGACCGCCGTTATCTTATTTGTATAAAGAATGTTAGCAATCAATCCGTGGAGCTCCAAACTAGTTCTCACCCCATCTTTGGCGTCCAAAAAGAATTCTCTGATGTCAGTTTCATTGCAAGGGCCGGGAAGTTTCATAAAGAGGGTCCACGGATGGCGTCGCCGCGGTGGACCAGTCGGTGTACGTGTACCCGTGCCAGGACCTGCGCCGCCCTCTGTGGGTGATAGCACATCTGCATCCTGACTTTGCGTCGCGCTCGAAGTGCTGGGCCTAGCTTGGTGAGGTGAAGCCTCCTTCTTTTCAGAGCCCTCCTTCGAACCAATCTCTTTCTCTGCGCGTTCTCGCTCTTTTTCTTCTTTTTTACGCTCCTTTTCCCGTTCCTTTTTTTGCTGCTTTTTGATCTGCTGCTTTTCTTTAGCAGAATCCGATCCTCCAGAGCCGCCATTGGCTTTGGGTCCATTAGCCGATTCCGCTTGGTATGTCCCTTGATTGGCAGGCGACGAGACAGGGCCCTCAGCATTCGCACTAGTTCCATTGCTATGCACTGACGAAGGTGCGCCTGGAGCGGGGGTGGAAACTTTTGGAGGGAGAGATGAAGTTGCGGATTGCGGTGTTGGCGCAGCGTTAGATGGAGTGGCAGTCCTACGATACAAGTAATTGAAGCCTTGGATGTAACCGGATCTCATAAGCATACAAAAGGATGTGCATATAGAGCCAGCGTACCTTGGCTCTTCAATTCGGCGCTTACTCTTCCGTTCTTAATATCCAGGACAAGCGAGCCGTTTGCTGCATCACACAGGTTCCAGTTCCAACAATTTTTCCAGGCCGATTCCTCTCCAGTTGTAGTGCCAGTTCCAGACCCTGGAGCTGCTGGGATGCGCTCTACCACGGCTAAAGCTTTCTCCAGTAATACACGTTGATTATCGCTATTACAGGACGGTAAGCATGCAACTTGAATTAAGAGCATCATGATGACCTACTCAATGACCGCATCTACTTGGGGTTTGACATTTTCCCATACTTTGTCAAAGGCATCCTTGCCCACAATAAGTTTGTGTCTGAAACCTTCCAAATCTCCCTGAACACTGAACTCATTGTAACTTGACGCATAGCGGAAATGAAGTCCAGCAGAAACAGTTAAGTCAGCCTTGAGAACTAGCGCGAGTTGAGCGATAAGACCCTCTCTTCCTGGAGCGGCATGTGTCACAAGCAGTCGAGTTTCCGTCTGATCAAACACCCGCTGTGCAGTGTCAACGAGTTCCCCTATTTGAAGTGCAGTCGTCCACATTGTTCCCTGGCCGCCTGCAATGGTTGCCTGGCCTTCACCATTATCAAACATTTTATGGGGCACCAAAGCCCCGCCAAGCCCCAATAACCGCAACTTCACGCCGCCGACGTCTAGACACCACGTGGTGGCTTCATCAAGGATACTGAGGTTAGGTATGTCGTATTGGCCGCTGCGAAACTTTTCGATCACCGAGACATCTTCACATGCGCCCCAAACGGTGTAGACAGGAACAGTAAGCTTGATGGACCCCGAAAGAAGCAAAGAGAATTCGGAGAGAAGTGGAGTGGGGGAAGAGGTGATGGTATTCCGTATGGAAGCGGATGGAGCCTCAGGGAGGAGAAGGGCATTGCGCTGCGCGGTCGGAATGAGAGGCGAATACTGGATCAAATGGCGAAGCGTCCTTGAAATCATTATGAAGGTAAGAAAATTTCAAGATTAAAGTTACGCAATGTGCAACGCAGCGTACCGGTCATTGATCCTGTCTAGGCTCAAGTTCTCTGCAAGTGGCACAAAGGTGAATTTGACCGATAACTACAGCCAACGGAATCATACTCACCGAAAAAGCCAAAATCTCCCGTATGTATAACAGCTTTAGCACCTGCCTCTTTGGAAAGCTCATTCAGACTAGATATACGGCCTCGAATATCTGCAACGCAGAGAATGCGGCCAGCGACGGTATCAAGAACCCTCGTCTGCATATTCACGGAAGAGGCCGTCGGACGGGGTAGAGGTGTAGTACCTGGACGGGAAATTGGTCTCGACATTGTGAGAGGAGGTACTGGCGACTGTTTCAAAGCGTGCTAAAGGTCGCGCTGACAGCGCCAAAGGCTAGTTCGGACTTTGAATAATTCCACATGCAGGCCTTTGATGTTCTAATTTCAAAGGAGACATGGGTTCAGATTAGCAGGTATGTGTCTTTACTGGCCTAACAAGTATCGCCTAATGTTCCACCTACCTTCACCACGTATTTTGAAAGTGATGAAGGTCACAAGATAGTAGAGAAGCTCCTGATCAGGCCTCATGCTCATCATGGAGATGCTGTTAGATGATATCGGTGGAAATATCACCCAATGTCCATGGCGGCCTTCTGTCATATAGGGAAAGCTCTTGTTACAAGGGACTGGTATAGTTCCGTTTGGATACCCCTCGAACTCCTCCTATATACTGTACATTTCATAATACTTCAAGGCCGTTGCATGAAGCTCGAACTAGAGATCTATGAATGCAGGATAGATAAAGTAGTGCAACATCTGCACTGGTTGCTCCCACTTCATTTATTATTTCGACTCCAACGTCAGCACTCAGTCCCACGCATCGGGTAATTTCGTCAGACATGAGGTTCCGGAGCCGAGTTGTCCAAAGGTGATGTATTAATCCTCTGAACAGAAGGCGTACACTAGCTCACTTCTAAATCTATCCCGATGTCTCTCCAAAGCTCAACTTTACAACTTGGAGCATAGAACGAAATGTGGTAGAAATGTCTACCAAAATACCCGACCTATTAGATGCTTGTCCTCTCACGGATCGGTGAGCATCCAAGGAGTAGCATAATGTTGTGAAATTACGAGGCTGAGGCGGGTGGTAGGCTTGCTTTTTGGCCAGGGTTGACGTTGCTCGGAGGTGGCACTACAAGGTTAGCTACACTAGCGACGGCTGCCGTCGTCGCAACAGCCTTTGCACCGCTGCTTGGACCTGTTTGCACAGTGCTCGCATCGTTCAGAGCGTTAGAAATAGTGGTGTAAAATTGGGACGGCGATGTTTGGTCTGGAGACGAGGAGAAGTCCAAGCTCTGTACGCCAGAAGCATCGGAACCAGGGAAATCACGGTTGAAGCTCCAATATGAAATGGCGCTCATGCCCTGCCCTGAAGCGAATTGAGCGACTGGATGTTGTAAGAATGATGAGGACGTGTTGAGAATGATGAGAACGATGAGACCCACGAGTTGCAATCCCTTTGAGATCGATCACTTGTTTGTTGTTATCTACTCCAATAGAGGGGAGCATGCCCATTTTCTTGATCCCGGTACCGCTCTGGAGGTTATAGATCTTCTCCAATTGAGCAGCACCGCCCATCACCGCCGTTTGTGAGTCCTTGACATTGTCAGTTCCTCCCATGTTCATTGTCATAAGCATTACTGCATCCATCGCGAAACCAATTGACTGTGCAGCTTGGACATATGCTTGTTGCTGAGGGGGCAGTCCGGATGGATTGGCCCCGACTATGCTTTGCATCAGACAGAATTACAGATAGAAAAGAAAAAAAGGCATTACGGGTGTACGTTACAAAAGTATCTTTGAACCAGGTAAATAAAGGGATCTGGTGTATATATATATAATCCTCACCAGAAAATGCCTTCTTAACCTGCACGAGCGCTTGGGCAAGACGCGTAGCCGACGCAGTGTCGGATACGAGCGTGTTATCCTGTATCATAGTGTTGAGGACGAACGAGATAATCTAGTACAGTGATCGTACCTCGATGTCAAACTCGAGATTGTGTGTATTAAATGTAGACATGGCACTAAGAATTAAATTGGCAAGAGACGTGGCATCGGGGCATGCTTGTTGGATGTGTTGACGGGGTATTGTAGGGTTCTGGAGGTTGCCTCCGAAACTCAAGGACAAAACACCACCTGCACAAGTACTAAGCTGACTATGCAGTTGGGATTGAAGCTAAAAGGTACCTTTGGCGATGAAAGCCTGAGCGTCGCTGACAAGATTGTTGAGATCAGTGGTGAGTTCGCACTAGACGTGTAGGTGGGGTATTAGCACAGCCAAACTGCGCGGGCACTCACGCACCTTTCCCTTTGGCGCACTGGCAAATGCGATCGTCGCTGCCTTCATATTAAGCGAGGTGAAGGCATCAGCAAGCTTAGGCGTGGCAGAGTTTCCAAAGTATAGGTAGTATGGTGAAAAATGAGGCGTTGGCAACGTGGTGAGGGAAGCAGATTGGGGGGCGCGAGGCACGACAAACGGAGCGGCAGAGACGGTTAGAAATTGGAGGAAGGTGGTGAGCGTGATGGCGGTCGTTTTAGTGAAATACCTGAAATAGCGATGAGCATATGGGCACCCAGATTGGCGATGGCACACAAAGGTTGAATCTGAATAAATCTGTATGAGGGACTAATATATCCAACAGTAATAAGCGGCTCTTACCAGCGGAAAATAATAAAAATGACCATTAAAAATTAAAATAGAAGCTTTCAGCTGGAGAATCTATAAGCAAAGACCTACATATTATAAGTGAAGGCACCAGGCCGGCAAGTACGACTTTGAAGGAGTGAAAGGAGTGGACGACGAAGAACGAACGAAAAGAGTGGAAGACAAAGCACAGCTGAGTCTAACTTGTTCTCTATGCTTCAATCCCCTTATATATACCTCGCTTGAAGATGTTCCTCAGTCTGCGTAGATTTATGTTAAATGAAGTTCACCGCCGAGCGCCAGTGTTACCATGAGATCTGATACACAGTACAATACCCCCATTTGCTGACCTCCGGAGTTGTTGGGGTCGGATTGGCTTACCTCGGCGTTAAACACCTGCCTCATGGGTCAAATAACCCAACGGCGCCGAGAGATTATAGCTACCAGGATGGTTAGGACTTTAAAATCTTTCTCTCTGCGAGTGAGGTGGGTGGGAAGAGAGAACAGGATAGCGCTCACTGTAACTATCTCAGCCGCCACAAGCGTTCGAAAGGTGTTTCACAGCTTGCAGGGGAGAGCCCTGAAGTTTTGGATCGCGGTAACATCAGCTAGAATGCATCCGACAAAGACGTCGGCGCTGAGCACTCGAAGATTTTATAAGTAACGAGCTAGGGTCCCAGTTGAACTGTTTCTCAGATTGCGTTTCTCGGTAACCCTCATATAGGCGTCGGGCCTCAGGATTCCAAGATGGTTGCGTTCTAGCCAGGTAAACTGAGATATGAAGCAAACCCGTCGTGTATAGCGTGGCTGTGCACTAGGTTGACATAGACGCGTCCTTCATTGAATAGTAATCATACGGTCCTTGAAGCCGAATAGGCTACACAGGTGATGTCAAATATCATCAATATCGACCCAGGAACCATGTGATGGATGTTGCGGCGGGGGACACGAGAGACCGCACTTGAAAAAGAGATGTGTTGACAGGGAGGTGGATACCGAAAATACATGGAACCCAGGCTGCAGTAAGCTGACATATAGCTTTGCGGAAGGTCGGGCATCTGGCAAAGTAAGACATACGACAGTCATCCGACCTCATACGACATACTATAGTGATTACAACACCAAATCCATCTCGGGTCCGATGGGGTCTCCATAGCCATCGTCCGGAACAAATCACAAGTGTGCTCCGCACGTTTTGATGAAGACGTTGTCACCTGTTCTGAAACGTATGTCCCTACCAAGGGTGATGGCTGTCTGCCGCAAAGACACCGTCATGAGGATAATCGTACCGTGAAAGACTGTTTTACCAGGGAACCGAGTTGTTCCCGGAGACGAAAGTTGTACAGTAAGGACGTCGGAAGGAATAAATGATGCTCGCAACAGTTCTGCCATGCCTGTTCTAGGAAGACCGAGACCCAACAGATCTTGATCCCAATTATTAAATCAATATCGATCAGCTTGTGACTTTCAAGCTGTGGCTGACTTCCCGATTGGCTCTGCTACACGTGACCTGTTCGCACGCAAAACGGGTCCTTTAGTTTCAAAATTCAAAGTCTACAGTACAAGCAGCGAGCGAGGGCGGTGGCCATAGTCGATGACTAGAGAGGTCGACTTCGAAAGTAGAACGCAGAACGCTGGTAATGGAGGCACTTGGAGGAACCTACGGAATGGGCCTGAAAACCAGGTTCGGAGGTATGCGTATATATAGATAATAGATCAACAATAGATCTTTTGAGATTAGGCACAGGCAGTACCCAGGGAAGCTGTAGAAAACCAAGTCAGCTCAGGCCCCGTCCCCTTCTTTCTTTTCAACCTCTACCACCACATTCCTGTGAGTATTTGTTGCTGGTATACGAGAGCCCCCCTTACTATACGCGTCTGACCGTGTTTTCGTAGTTCATATCTACGTTCTTTCACAACTTAGCCCTACCTCCAGACACTGGTGTCGTTGGCAATCTAGCTTAACCTTTTCACGGTCGATCCGATTATCATATTCACCAGCTGCAAGCATCACCAGTACTCCTTTTATTCTTACTTGAAATCGACATGAAGTTCTCCATCTCCACCGCATTCATTCTCTTGGCTTTCTCCCATGCCGCATCCATTGCTTCAGCCACGCCGACTCCGGGCAACAACAACAACAACCAATGCAACGTGTGTACCGAAGATTTTGATCCTCTTCAGCTCCGTTAACCATCGAGAGACAGAATGTACAGACCGTGACCGTGACAGCTACGGGTACAACATTCACGGAAACCGCCACCGTTACCGCCGCCGCAACCTCTACCGCGACCAGTAATGGAGGTAGCAACGGTGGGAGCAACAACAACAACAGCAATGGCAGCGGTAACAGTGGAAACAACAACGGCAGCGGGAACAGTGGAAACAACAACGGCAGTGGGAGCAACAACGGTAGCGGGAACAATGGGAATAACGGCGGGAACAACAGCAATGGCGGCAACAACAAGAATGGCGGCAACAAGAATGGCGGCAATAAGAATGGCGGCAACAACAACGGCGGCAACAACAATGGCGGCAACAACAATGGCGGCAACAACAACGGCGGCAACAACAACAATGGTGGGAACAACAACACCGGCGGGAACAACAACAGCACCGGGGGAAACGGCAACAACAACGGCGGAGGCAACGTGAGATTGATTTCACCATACATACTATAGGCTTCTGCTGATCAAGGCTGCCAGAACAATTCATTCCAACTTGACCCGTCAGTAATTGGGCCTAACCTCGCCAAGACCGGTCTAGGCGGCAACAACACCGAGGCTGGTGAAGCTGCTTCCCAGACGTCCACAAACAACTTCATCAACAGTTGTGTTGGAAAGACCATCACTAACGGTCAGCAGGTCGCAGCGGGCTCCTGCAACCCTGTTCCCATGGGTGACATCCCTTCCAAGACCAACATGGTTTCTTGCAAGTTCTCCAACCCACGTGCGTGAAATTTTAAACAGGCTTCATGCAGAGCTGACCCAATGCGCAGCGAACTTTGGCACGGTCGCCGCCAATGCTCCATTCGACGTCACCATGGAGATCAGTGGTCTTCAAACCGGCAATTTTGTCAACCCGACCACGAACTACTTCGCTGCCCCGCAGCAGCTTAATGGCCAAGGCCACATTATTGGTCACAGCCACTTTGTCATTGAGAAAATCAATAGTATCCAGGACACCACCGTCACGAACCCAGGGGTTTTCGCGCTCTTCCAAGGCTTAAATGCCCAGGCCGTGAACAACAAGCTGACTATCAATGTCGCCAAAGGGCTCCCTGCGGGTGTTTACCGCCTGGCTAGCATCAACACTGCCGCAAATCACCAACCTGTCCTCGTCCCTGTCGCTCAGCACGGTTCCATGGATGACATCATCTACGTGAGTATGCTGGGAATGTCGTCCCTCATAGATGATTAACTTTGGCACAGTTCACCGTCTCTGCTAACGGTGCCAGTGCCGCCAACGCCACCAACGCTTCCGCCGCTAGCTCCGCAAGTGGCGTCCAGGCCTCCAGCGCAGCCTCGACCGCCTCTAACGCCAAGGCGACTGCCACTGGCGCTGCGAGCAAGAACAAGAACAAAGGCGGCCGTAAGGCACGGGTACGCAGTCCATTCCCTCCCCCTATTCTGTGCTCACCCATTTTTTTTCAGCGCTTCGCATCTTATTAGAACGTCCAAAACCGAACCGAACTGTCCCTCTGCGGAATTGTGTTGGCTGCGCGAACCTTAATGGCTGATCCATCTCCTGCTTTCCGTTCTACATGCTGGTATTTATGACGCTGCATCATGTCTTTTCTACGCATTTGATTTCTTGGATCTTCATATTTTCATACCCTTTTATTTTCTGTAGGTCTGATGTACTAGTGTTAGATCTTTATCTCTAACACGTTTGGGGGGTGTGGTAGTGATTTTTGGCTCGCTCCAGATGAATCACGGATTAATGACAGCCAATGACTAGGATACTAACAAGATACTGATGCGTGATGAAGCTACACACGGTTCTCCATCCAGGCGATCATCTCAGTCGACCATTTCCATCTAGGGCCATCTGCATGCATGCATCAGACAGCCGGCGACAGCTCGACTCCAGCAGTCTAATATAACTGGGGTCTATATGGTCAGAGTTGGAGTCTACTGTCTTCTCGTCTCCAGCGTTTGAAGTCACGTTTCCGATGAAAACGCTTTTTCACGCCGAGGAGCAACGGACCATCGGTTCCTTGGTCACGTGCTGAATACTAGATAGCTCAGCGTGCCTGACCTATCCCTCTATTGCGTATCCCGCCGTATCCATCGGTTTCCACGTTCAGCCATCGGACCCTGCAACCCAAAAATTTCTGGAGCAAACACTGTTTGCGGAAATGGTTTGGTCTACTCCTGGCAGCTTAACGCGAATCCAGTAAAAATTCTTGAGTGAACACTGTTTGCGGAATGGACTGGACTGCTCTTGGCATCTCCCCGCCACCTGGGGACTTAGGACTTAGCTGGCATTACCTCTATTCTAAGTACTTAGCTAGTTGTCTCT
>QFFB01000532.1:0-12178 GCA_003316465.1 Ramaria cf. rubripermanens
CGTGAATGAGGATTATACTTTAAGAGGCAAACAACAAGCACTAAAATGGAACATAATAGTTACTTTGGAGTTTGGAGGTCCAAAGGTTTGGAGCCTCAGTGTTAGATCTCAGGGATCTAACAGGAGGGATATATAGAGAGGGACTAGAACACTGTGGAAGAGTAGCATGTCCCTAGGACATGGAGTAAGGGTCAAACCACCTTCATGGGGCACAGCGACTGATGGGATCTGTGAGTGAAACCTGTTAGCTATACTAGACTTCTACTTATACTCAGTGACCCTACATACTGCAAGGGGGATGCGAATGATGCAAAACTAGGGTGAAGTATCGTGGCACAATGGCGAAGATCAAGTTTGGTGACCAGCAAATAGGAGTGAGATAGACTGCAGAGGCCTTGCTGATATCAGCATGAGGGACAGATGCAGGAGGGTTGACATAATTTGCTGAACTCAAGATCTGAAAAACAGTAGTCATGACACTGATCACAGGGGACACATGGACATGGGGGATACATTTGGCATACCACAAGGTGTTTGACTCAGTGAGATGCATTAAGCTTCCAATCAATTGAATGGGCAATGCCTGCTGTGTGAAGCACAGGTACCAGAACTTATGTTATATAAGTCAGTGTCAAGAAAACCATATATATGTTTACATTACATAACCACAATATATATCAAAAAGATACCATAAGATATTGCATATCTGAGCATCTGAGCATAATACCAGGGTCAGGTAAGGACCCTTCAGAAAAATGTGACTATCCAAGGAATTCATGTCCACAGAACCCTCTCCTCCTTTGTTGGAGTCAGGGATATGCACTGCAGCCCGCAAATATGAGGTTGTGATGTGACTTACAGTAAGAAAGCCGTCATTTCCGCTCTTCCCAGTTGGCAGTGGGCGCCTGTGTACGCGTCCTACCACCCAGTCTCAATGCATCAAGCTTCAAGGTCATGGGATTTCTTGGAGTTTCCTCTTAAAGCCTGAATGAGAGCGTGCTTGTTTCTCTTCATTGTTGCCAACTGGCGTCTGGATTGAAATTCCGTCGCTCCTACAAGGATACAGCTACTCCTGGTATGATGGCATAAGTCGGCTTGATGCACGTGCTGGTGTGTGTCTGTCAGTAATGCTTTCGTCAAAGTACCTACCGTATACTACTGGGGATCAAATTTGTCTCGTGAAGCCCCCGCGAGGGACTAATCATCCTCCCTCCGGACTTTTTTTAAATCATGAGTGAGCATGTTACAGTGCTTGTGGTGTCTTGACACAACACTCGTCTCATGCGTTTCTAAGTGAGATATTTGCTACTTTTTTATTTTTATTCTCTAACCATTACCTGCGTACAACAGCGATTACTTCTAGAATGTACACCGCACTTGCACCTATTTGGGGACGGTCTAATATTTCATCACGTTAGTGTTTATTTTAACAACTACACCCTCGGAAAATCTGACATTCCTGTATTTTCTGCCACGTGGAATCCCAAATGTATTTCTGGAGGCCACAATGCTCGCTACCATGACATCCTTGTCAGTCTCCTGTGGCAAAGCTGCTGTGTTCAAGTGAACTACTACGTTCCACGTACAACATATGAGATTTTCCAATGCAACGTCTTGTTTTCTCTCAAATATTTCTGAATTTGATAATTTTTATAACCTAGGCCCTGACGGAAGAATCAATCGGACCCAATAACATCCTTCAACTGAGTCTTCGGGATGGCTGCCGGGAAGGCTAGCCTCTTGAGTCTGTTGTGCGTCTTCTGCTCGTACGCAAAGGCATAACTGATCAGCTTGAATTCTGAAAATGCCGTCCCCATGAATGATATGCCGAACGGGATGCCAGGCCCATTGGCAATTGTAGGGTTTGCTGGCGTCGCTACAACGTTGTCTGGTTGAAATCCGAGTGGAACTACGAGGAAACAATCAGATAGTGCCTAGACAGTTATCGGTTGATGTCCTCGAAAGGAACTGACCTGTTACAACGGGGTAACCCGCGATCGCTGCGGGTGTAGAGGTGAAACCTGAAAATGCGTTGGATCAGTGACTTCGTACGTCTTATTATCAAGTGTAAAAGACACACCATCAGTCGGTATGAGAAGGGCATCCAGGTTAAACTGTTTCAGAGTACCGTCAATGCCACGAGTACGACCCAGGTCTGCATCAGCCGCCAGAGCCTCAAAAAACGAAGCATTAACTGTCGTCGCTTCCGAGGTGATAAACCTGGCATTTGTGTAATTGGTTCTCTGCGGGCCTAGCCTTCAAATTAATGCGAAAGTACTTACTGATCTTGCGATGTGTAGAAAGGCGGTATCAGCTCTAGATTAGCGTTATTGGTGTTGAAAGTAATGAGATCCGCGAGGTTTTTCACCCCGGTGGGTACCTCAACAAGTCCGGCGATATAGCTATTAATATCAACCTACACCGAGGCGACTCAATTCCCGCGGAAGAGCGCACGTTTGCTGTCAGATAGCGCACCTTGAAATCGACATTAAGAACTGTGGTCTCATTATTCGAAGCCAGGAGCTCTTGGGCATCAGGGAAATCAGCTGGATCAACAATAGTTGCACCCAGCTCCTTCATGATCTCCAAAGAAGCGTTGAAAGCAGCAATGATGTTTATGTCCTGAGGCTGGAATAGTCGTGGAACCCCAAGTCGGACTCCTTTCAACGCCTGCGACTTTAACGCCTTGGTGAAATCAGGCACAGGTGTAGGCTGCACAAGCGTAGCATTATCCAATGGGTCGGGTCCGGCAATAACTGACAAGATCGTCGCGGCATCTGCTACACTTCGGCACATAGGACCAACTGTGTCTTGGTGGCTTGAAATGGGGATGACTGGTAACGCAAGTTGTGGAGATAGGCCTTCTTAAAATTAAAATATGGCGTAAATGCCTCACCTCCAGCCCTAGACGTCAACCCAACTGTCGGTTTAATTCCGACCAAATTGTTTTTGCTGCTCGGGGAGATAATACTGCCATCCGTCTCACTACCGAGGGAACCTAAGCTCGGCTTAGCCTGCATCAAACGCCGAAAAATAGAACTTTTACCGGCTGTAAGTCCAATAGCAGTTGAGATCCCACTTCCAGAACTTGACCCCGAGGGATCAGCTTGAGCCAAATAAGGATTAAGTGCTTGGCCACCACGACCAGAGAAGCCCGAGGGTACGTTTCCGCGAAAGTTTGCCCATTCAGAAAGCGAGGCTTTCCCAAGGATAATCTAGGGTGACATTAAGCAGCCATATTATTAAGTGTATCGAGGCCCGTCTCACCGCTCCAGATGCACGAAGTTTGGCCGCGACACCAGCGTCCCGAGGGACAACTGATCCTAGTAACGCGAAACTTCCTAATGGACCGTAATCAGGTATATGGAAGAAGCATGTCAAACGCGACCTACCAGCGGTAGTATTCATGCCTAGACCCAGAAAATCAGCGCCCGGCTATGTCGATGACATAGCACATACCTTCCTCATGCAGAGTGGCAATGTTATCCTTGACAAGAATGGGTATACCATGCAGCGCACTCCGCTTTCCCTTTATCTTACGTTCAAGATCAAGAGCAGCCGCTTGCTCCAACCCCTTGGGGTTGGTTTCGATAACGGCGTGGAGACTTGCACCTTGGCGGTTAACCTCCAAGATTCGCGCGAAGTACGCCTGAACCAGACGTACAAAGCATTAGTACACGAACGAGTCGCACTTCAGAGCTGATTATGTACCTTTACAAGGTCAACACTAGTAAACTGTCCTTCCTCCAAGCCATGTTGCAGCTCTGCTATCGAGGCCTCATATAAGTCGGGAAATTCCTTTGATTCGGACGCCCGTGCCATCGTAACAGAAAAGGTATCAGGAAGAAGAGACTGAGAGAATGAGACCCAGACGAGAAGCAACAAAGCAGCCAGAGATTTCATGGCTAGGCTAGCACCACGGTGACTGACACAGGAAGAGAGCAGTGAGAGGACGTTCGGGTGGACGGCCGACCCACCTTTTTCAATGTGGCGAGATTATAAGTACGCGGCGCATGCTATATCCACGATGAGTATTGTACGCGTGCAGGCGGCAGAGGTTGTAGAATGTACGGCATTCGATCACATGGCGCCGGTCTCATTTATGAGTGGTATTCTTGCAATCATTCGTGTGAATTCCGGTTCAGTAAGCGGTGAGTGTTGAACGCTGAACGCTGAACGCTGAGCGTTGGGACATGATGCGCTGCCTGTCTTGCGCCTCATCATAAGGTAGAAACCATGGTGTGTCAGCATAGCTGCTATACTCGATCGATATAAGTATACTTGAGCGCCGTCACGGGTGACAGGACTAATTAGAGCAATTCGCACAGTGATCCGGCTCTCACAGGACGACTCCAACGGTCATTATACTGGATCCGCTAATTCAGTACCTGAGATTTATAAAGATAATTTAAATGATCAAACAGTGACAAATTACCCCGTGGACATTTACGCTCGCTAGAGTAAATCTCGGGATCAAAATGCCGGAGCCAGCTTCTTGGCTGGAGGACGGCCTACCGGTACAATCGCCCCTCGGTTGCTGCCAGGTGCCTGCGAGCACGCAGCAGGAGCAGCAAGTGTCGCGCGCACCTGCTGCCTTAGTGTACTTCTTGTAAATAGTTAAAAATGAATATTTGAATTCAAAAAACCCTTGAGAAAAATTTTACTGCACTTTACAGCTGTATCAAGTACATAGGGTGGAGTTTGACATTTGCTAAAATACTTCCGAAAATATAAATTTGCCATAGCACAACTGAAACTGTAGAATAAGAGCTGAAACTTGGAGAGATTAGCTTCCAAATATATAGATACAAATGAACACAATTTTTAGAGTAAAACTCAGTGTACACAAATATGTCAGTTGAAGTAAATGGGATCTGGAACATGCAAATTTCCATGTATGCTCTTGGTAGTGGTGAATTACCTCAACATATGTACCAAAAACAAGAACTACTACTTGTATTGAATTTTATTACCCCCATGAGATCTCTGAGGAGTGAATTTTTATGGCCTCTCTCTGGACCTTGTGAGAGGCTATAATAAAAAGGAACTGATGATTCCAAGTAATAGGTCATGTATCTACTTTATATAGAAAGAGGAATATGCAGCATCAAATGCATACATAGAGATTTGCATGTTCCAGATCCCATTTACTTCAACTGACATATTTGTGTACACTGAGTTTTACTCTACAAAAATTGTATCCATTTGTAGCTATATATTTGGAAGTTAATCTCTCCAATTTTCTGTTAGTAATAAGGATAAGTCATCCATGAAACTGGCACAGAGATTCAAGAACAAGCATGAACCTGGGGCTACAGTGCACCAGCACAGCCCCAAGTGGCAGCTCAAAGGATACTAATAATAGCATTAACATTCATTGTAGTATAAAGCCATGAGATTAAGAGCACATGAAAAATAATATATTGTATTTTAATACTTCCTTTGTTCTACAGGTTATGGGCCCCAGGTGTAAACTAAAGGAATACTGAAAATAGCTTATCCTCACATCACAATCAAAATTGATAACAATTGCCAAGAATGTCAGTTAGCAATAACACATACAAGATTAACCAATTAAACAGGGATAACTATGTGGCATGGCATTGATGGGTCAAGTGGATACTTGATGATCTGGATCTGTGAAACATGGCAATTGGTAGAGAAACCAAGCCAATTCCAGCAGATGTTCAAAACATCACTGCAACCAAGCAACAACAAATTGATGAATGGAAGAAAAAGGATAAATAGCTAGGAAGGAGATATGTCTTAGAATTGCCAACGAACAACTGGTTTATATATTAATCAATCTATGGGAGCATTTGCTATCTGGACCTCCCTACAGGCTATATTCAAGTCAAAAGGAGCTGTATGAATAATTCATCTATGACATGACTTCTTCAGGATGTTTGCAAAGGATGGTGTGAATATGGAGGAACACATGCAAAAACTCCACAGCATACAGCAGGAACTAATGCACAAGGACATTATGCCAGTGACACTGAATTTGCAAATACATTGCTCATATCATTACCAAATTCCTGGTTGGCATTCATCATGCCTATTAACACAAGTGGAGCAACCTCATCAGCAGATATATTAATAGCACAAATCCTAGATGAACATTGAGCCTGAAAAGTTAGATCAACCCAGCAGACAGCACTGAAGGTGCAACAATATCATAGGCCTCAAAAGGACAATACAGGTGCCACAAAGGGCAAATGCTGAAGTTATGGAAAGAAGGGGCATTATGTAAAGGACTGCTGAGCAAATGGTGGCAGCAAAGAAGGCCAGGCACCAAAATGGTTCAAATAGCCAGGGAACAAGGAAACTGCAAAGCAAGCTGATGAAAAATATTTTGAATTTGTATCAAAGGAAGTAGCATACATGGCTACCTCTGCATCAGACTGACTAGTAGAATTGTTGGCAATGACACATGTAGCATGAGACCAGAACAACTTTACAACCTATATTGAATCACCATCAGAAATTGAAGTCATTACACCCAGTGCTGTACCCCATATGTAAGGCCAAGGACCTATTCATATGCAGTTCAAGATCAATACTAAAACAAATACAATGGAACTATGTGACATCAAACATGTACCAGATGCACTGACCTTATCAGTGTGGAGCACTTAATTGATAAAGGAAATACAGCAACCTTCACCAGCACTAGCATTAAGTTTAGAACAAGCATGGAAACTAGCTGTTAAGCTGCCTACCCATGGACAGGCATGGCCAAATTACCCAGCTGAGGGCCAAGTTGGGGTCAGGTCAGAGGGACTTGGCTTCAACTTATAGTGTTGCACATATGCAGCTGTTTGTCCCTGTATTTTGGACAGGGCTGAGGGTGACTAATCTACCTACAAAGGAGGCACATGACTTATGGGGAGGGGGGGGGGAATACTTTGTTGATATCAGAACTGAATAACATACAGGTGTGAAATGTACTTATATACTAAAAATAATACAGGGAGCAGGGATGGGTGACCAAAAGGTCACATGGTACAGGCAGGGTGGGATCTAACTAAAAATAGACAGGAGAGTAATAATAGAGAACTAACAATAGAGTGTGACTGAGTATGACTGAAGTATGCTGAGGCCAGAGGCCCAAGGTATGTGATCTGAAGTTCCAAGGTACACCAAGATCTGAGGTGGAATGGGGATCCAACACTAGCTTTTCCCAGAGACAGAAACAAGGTCAACTATTCCATATGAAAGGGCAAGTAACAGTCAAGGCATGAAACTTTGCTACAGCTGCAAAGGAACAAACATGGGACAAATAACACTGAATACTCAGTTATATCAACATAGGTTCTATTAAAATGCTAAACAGGAATGATCTGGTTACAGGAATAGAAGTTGATGAAACCAGAGAGCTGAGCCAATGTAAGGCATGCATACAGGGCAAGTGGCATGTGGAGTCATTCCCAAAAAGGGCTGAAGAAGATGTTGATCAAATGGGAGATTTAACTGTATCCAATGTATGGGGACTTGCCTGGACCAAAGGACCATTATGTGAAAGGTACTTCTAGTCCATTCACAGATATCAAATCTAAGTACTCAGTTATCTATTTTGGGAATACAAAAGACAAGGCACTCAAGTACTTCAAAATGTACAAAGCAATGGTAGAAATATAAACACATAACAAATCAAAAAGGTTTCAATAAGATAATGGTAGAGAATACATGAACAAGGCATTTAAAGAAATTTGTACCAAGAATGGTATTATCATAGAGACCACTGCACCATACTCACCTGCCCAGAATGGAATTGCCAAACAACTCAATTGTACCTTACTCAGACATGCACAGGAAATAAACCTTGCCAAGAACCTGCCAAAAATACTCTGGCCCAAGGGTGTGGCATATGCATGTTACATCAAAAATAGAACACCAATATGGGCGCTTGGTGATGACATAACACCATTCCAGGCACCGACCAGCAAGAAGCCAAATTTAGCATGGCCTGAAGAATTCAGGACTAACTGCTGGGCCATGGTGCTAGATTAACACTGAGCAAAGCTTGATCCAAAAGCAAAAGAACACACCTTTGTTGAAATAGTAGAACATGCAAAAGCTTGGAAATATTACAACAAGGCCTCAAAACATGTTCAAATATCAAGAAACATTACATTTGACAAAAATGAGAACAAACTCTATCTCTATTATATCCCAGACAATGATGATGCCAATGATAATACAACACCACTTGAGGGGGAGCAAACAACATGCAAGCATATGCCAGAGCCAATATCACCTACCCCACAAACATCATCACCCAATACAACAGCCAAAGAGCAAGTGCCTGATCCACATATCTGATGGAGTACACCAGTCATGCAGTGGCCCATTTACTAGCAACTAGATGATCCAGGTTACACAGATCAGGCTTACATAACAAATGAAATCATCACTGAACCCAAAACTATAAAGTGGCAATATCACAAGATAATACGCCAATTTGGAAAGAAGCAATGAAAATAGAAATGGATCAGCACATGGGAACTTATGGAATTATCATTGGACTGAATGGCCATTGGGTGCTAATGGGTATATGCTATGAAAACAAAGCCAGTTGGGAAATTTGACAAGGGCAAGGCCAAGGTTGTAGCTCAAGGATTCACACAGAGAACAGGATGGATTACTATAAAATTAACACCACTGGTGGTCAAATTTGATTCCCTAGGAGTTCTCTATCCATTGCAAACACCCTCAATTAGGAAATTAAAAAAGATGGATGTCAAAGGCATGTATCTTAATTCAAACCTAGAAGAGGAAATTTATGTGCCAACCTGATGGTTTTGATGTCAGATTGAGACATGTTCTAAAATTACAACAGGCACTCTATGGGCTGAAACAGTCAGGACACACTTGGCATCAGTACTTACATGGCCTATTACTCAGCCTTAGCTTTGATCAAAGCATGGTGGATGAATATGTCTATATTAGGCAAAACAAGGACTCTATCAAAGTCATATCAGTATATGTTGATGACTTTGGCCTATTTGCCAACTCAAAGGCTGGGATGACAAAGCTAAAGGGGTAGCTTCATACCAAACAGGTTTTGGTACCCATGCTTCACACAGTGGGCATTGGCTGTTTAATTGATCAGTAGTTTAATGCATCTCATTGAGTCAAACACCTTGTGGTAAGTCAAATGTACTGTATCCCCAATGTCCACATATCCCGTGTGTCCACATATCCCCCATGATCAGGTATCCCCCATGTTGAAGTATCCCCCATGATCATGTATCCCCTGTGTCCATGTATCCCCTGTGTCCACGTATCCCCTGTGTCCACGTATCCCCTGTGTCCACGTATCCCCTGTGTCCATGTATCCCCTGTGTCCACGTATCCCCTGTGTCCATGTATCCCCTGTGTCCATGTATCCCCTGTGTCCACGTATCTCCCATGATCACATATTCCCTGTGTCCATGTATCCCCTGTGATCACATATCCCCCATGTCCATGTATCCCCCCTGTCCAAGTATCCCCCATGTTCATTGATCCCCCCTGTCCAAATATCCCCACATCATTACCATATCCCAGATCATTACTATACTGGGATCATACCGCACCGGGATCATACTGTACCTGGATTATACCATACCTGGATCATACCGTACCGGGATCATACCATACCGGGATCATACCGTACCGGGATCATACCATACCGGGATCATACCGTACCGGGATCATACCATACCGGGATCATACCGTACCGGGATCATACCATACCGGGATCATACCATACCGGGACCATACCCAGATTAGTACTCTATCCCCAGATCATGCCATTCTCTACAACCCCAGATCAGTACCATCCCCAGATTACTACATCTTTTTTTTTTTCACGCTCACAGAGCCATTTTATTTATATCCTACCTGAAAGGGTGTCAGGAGGGTGGCTGGTAGATAGTGGTTAAGGGAAGGGTGGTAGCCTGGGCTGGGTATAGCACTGAACCGGTGGAGCAGCTGGCTATAGCATTTGAGCTCGCTGATGTAAAATTATTACATAAATAATCACATAAGCAGCGCCTAAGCAGCACCCACAACCCACCTAGGCCATTTATATATTAGACAAGTTTCAGTACCCGTGCTTCGCACGGTGGGCGTTGCCCGTTTAATTGATCGGTAGTTTAATGCATCTCATTGAGTCAAACACCTTGTGGTAAGTCAAATGTATCCCTCATGTCCATGTATCATCTGTGTCCACATATCCCCATGATCATGTATCCCCCATGTCCATGTATCCCTCGTGATAATATATCCCCCATAATAACATGTCCCCTGTGCTCAGGTATCCCCCATGATAACGTATCCCCCGTGATCAGATATCCCCCATGATCATATATCCCCCATGTCTACGTATCCACTGTGTCCATGTATCCCCCATGTCCATGTATCCCCCGTGTCCATGTATCCCCCATGTCCATGTATCCCCCCTGTCCATGTATCCCCCGTGTCCATGTATCCCCCGTGTCCATGTATCCCCCGTGTCCATGTATCCCCCGTGTCCATGTATTGTCCATGTCCATGTCCAAGTATCCCCTGTGTTCATGTGTCCATGTATCCTATGTATCCATGTATCCCCCCTGTCCAAGTATTCCCAGATTAGTACCATATCCCCATATGTACAGTACTGGGATCATGACCATACTGGGATCATACCATACCAGGATCATACCATACCAGGATCATACCGTACCAGGATCATACCGTACCGAGATCATACCGTACCGGGATCATACCATACCGAGATCAAACCATACCAAGATGATACCGTACTGGGATCATACTGTCCCAGGATCATACTGTACTGGGATCATACTGTACCCATGATCAGGTATTCCCTATGATCAGGTATCCCCTGTGTCCATGTATCCCCCATGATCATGTATCTCCCATGTCCATGTATCCCCCATGATCACATATCCCCCATGATCAGGTATCCCCCATAATAATGTATCCCCCGTGATAAGGTATTCCCCATGATCAGGTATCCCCCATGTCCATGTATCCCCCATGATCACATATCCCCCATGTCCACATATCCCTGTATCCAAGTATCCTCTGTTTCCATGTATCCCCCATGGACATGTATCCCATATGTACACATATCCCACATGTCTATGTATCCCATGTGGCCAAGTATCCCCTATGTTCATGTATCCCCCTTGTGCAAGTATCCCCAGATCAGTACAGTACTGGGATCATAATCATGACCATACCAGGATCATTACCATACTGGGATCATTACCATATGATTACCATATATCCCAGATCATGGCAGGTAGCACTGGACCAGTGGAGCGGCCTGGCTATAGCATGTGAGCTCGCTGGCGCTCGCTGATGTAAATATATTAGTAAACATTTTAGTCAGCATTTGATAAGCAGCGCCCACAACCCACCAAGCTCGTTTATATATTAGACAAGTTTTGGTACCCGTGCTTTGCACGGCAGGCGTTGCCTGTTTAATTGATCGGTATTTTAAAGCATCTCATTGAGTCAAACACCTTGTGGTAAGTCAAATGTATTTCCCATGTCCAAGCATCCCCTGTATCCACATATCCCCCATATCCACATATCCCCTATGATCACATATCCCCCATGATCACGTATCCCCCATGATTACGTATCCCCTATGTTCACGTATCTCCCATGTCCATGTTTCCCTCATGTCCACGTATCCCCCATGTTCACGTATCCCCTGTGATAACGTATCCCCCATGATAATATATCCCCCATTATAATATATCCCCCGTGATCATGTATCCCCCGTGATCATGTATCCCTCGTGATCACATATCCCCCGTGATCACGTAACCCCCATCTCCACGTATCCCCCGTCTCCACATATCCCCCATCTCCACGTATCCCCCATGTCCACATATCCCCCGCGATAATGTATCCCCCATGATCATGTATCCCCCATGATCATGTATCCCCCATGATCATGTATCCCCCATGATCATGTATCCCCCATGATCATGTATCCCCCATGATCATGTATCCCCCATGATCATGTATCTCCCATGATCATGTATCTCCCATGATCTGGTATCTCTCATGTCCATGTTCCCCTGTGTCCACATATCCCCCATGTCCATGTATCCCCTATGATTATGTATTCCCCGTGTCCAAGTATCCCTGTGATCACATATCCCCCATGTCC